>PVIR01023426.1:0-27023 GCA_004026965.1 Petromus typicus | reverse complement strand
TTTTTTTAGGTTTTTGGAGACAGGGTCTCGCTTTGTGGTTCAGGCTGGCCCCGAGCTCAGCCTCCAACTCACATCACAATCCTCCTGCCTCTGCCTCCCGAGTGCTGTGATGACAGGCGTGAGCCACCACGCCCGGCACTGTGGTATGTGGTGCTGGTTGCTGCTGGGTTGAGTCTCCACACCCAGTATTGTTATGTGGTTACCGGGGAATCGAACCCGGGCCCTTGCGCTTGCAAGACAGGCGCCAGAACCACTGAGCTAACTCCCCGGCCCCTTTGCTATTTACTTTTAAATTTTGAGACAAGGGCTCATTAAACTGCCAGGTGGGACTTAACTTTGGGATCCCCTGCCTCAGCCTCCCACGGCACGAGAAGAAAGTCTCTCTTAGCCTGTCGACAGGACAAGGAACAAGAGAGGGCACTCTTAGTTTCCCTGTGCTTAGGAAATTTGTCATTTACATTTTTTTCCCCTGGGCTGGGGATTTAGTTCAGTGGTTCCGGCGTTTGCCTGGCAAGCGCAAGGTCCGGAGTTGGATCCCTGGTAACTACACACCACAATGCCCGGCATGGTGATTCACACCTGTAATTCCAGGACCTGGCAGGCAGAGACAGGAGGATTGCTGTGAGTTCCAGGCTGGCCTGGACTACATAGTGAGTTCGGGGCCAGCTTGCACTACTAAGCCAGACTTTGTCTCAAAAACATTTTTTTTTTCCTTTCCTAGGGTTGAAAAACCCCACCAACACTTTCCATTTTGCCAAGCCGAACACGTGCTGACACTGTCCCTCCTGGTGCTGAGACAGAGACTCCACACTGAGCCCAGTGTGAGCAGCTTAGTAACTAGTGGGACCCTGTCTCAGAGGACGAACGGAAAAAGCCACTTGTCCAGTCCTTCCGGGATGGGCTGGTGACACAGCCGTGATGCCAGCACTGGGGAGGCTGAGGCAGGAGGACCTCAGACTCAAGGCCAGCCCGAGCTGCCTCTCCGTGGCGGAGCACAACCCAGCTCCCCCCCCCCCGCCCTCCCCCCCAGACACACACCCCTCCCACCCCCGCTGGCGGGCATCTGTCGTCATTTCCATTCCTGTACTTTCCCCAGAGATACTGGATAATGACGGTTTCGTTTCCCGTCAGAGCCACGGGGTGTAGTTCTCTTTCCCACACGGGCGAGCAACTGGCTGGACGGGACCCGCTTGAGAAAGGTGGTCAGGGACCCCAGGGCGGCGCTTGGAACCCTCCCTGGGACAAGCCAGCCGCACAGCCGCAGGTGGGGCCTGGGTCGGCCGGCCCAGCCCTGAGTGCAGAGTCAATATTTGGTGGTTTTCATCAAGCACTGTAAAGAAGAATAAATATTGCCACAGCCCAGGGGCCGGTGGGGCGCAGCAGGGCTCAAGTGTCCTACATTTCCCTCCTTCCTGCCCAGGGCGGAGGCAGCTCCTCAATGAGCCCCACTTCTGCCTATCCCCATGTGGAAACCACTGCTATCTGCCCGTCGTTCCAGCTACTGAGGAGGCTGAGGCAGGAGAGTCACAAGTTTGAGGTCATTTCTGTTTCAGAACAAAATAGAAAAGCGAGTGGGACTAACTCGGGGGTATCAATAACCCTGTGGGTTTGATCCCCAGTGTAAACAAGAAAAAGGAGGTCAGAAGCCGGGTGAAGTGACGGACACCTGTGGACCCAGCACCAGGGAGGCTGAGGCAGGAGGATCGTGGGAATTCAGGGCCAGCCTGGGCCACAGGGCCAGCCATGCTCTTGACACTCTGTGCCTGGCCTGCTCCTTGGTGCGTCCTGCTCCAGCGGGCCTCGGACACCGGCCCCCGTCACCGGTTCCCTCCCCCGCCCCTCGAGCATGAGGCGCGACCACAAAGGATACTGGGGACCACGGCGGCGCAGGACAAGGCGGAGATGGCCAGGCGCCTGTGGCACGTGGCGCGGCTGTTCCACTGTGGGCAGCACTTGTAGGAGATGACGGTCTGCAGGAGGGTGTACACCACACCGCACACGAAGGCCACCAGGGCGCCCCCGTCGTGGACCACGGGCACCACCAGCTCCTGGGGACAGAACATACGTCACCGCTCGCGTGACTCAGGCAGCCGTCTCTGCAAGATCAGGAGGCTGACGTAGGAGGGTCGACGCAAGCTCCAGGCCAACCTGGGCGACACAGTGCGACCTTGCCTCAAAAAACAACTACATTTTGGGCCAGGTATTTAGCTCAGTGGTTCCAGCGCCTGTCTTGCAAGGGCAAGGGCCCGGGTTTGATCCCGAGTAACCACATATAATACTGGGCATGGAGACTCACGCCCACCAGCAATCAGTACCACATACCACAGTGCCAGGTGTGGTGGCTCGCAATCCATGTATAGGAGGCAGAGGCAGGAGAATTGCTGTGAGTTCAAGGCTGAGCACAGGGCCAGCCTGAACTAGAAAGACTCTGTCTAAAAAAAAAAAAAAAAACCCTACATTTAAACCATCAGGAGCTAGACTTAATCTTAGCACTCAGGAGGCTGAGGCAGGAGGATCACTGTGAGTTTAAGTGAACTGAGTCTATCCAAACTAGAGTGAGACTCGGTCTCAAAAGCAAAGCCAGTGCACAACGTCCTGTATTTGATCCCTGGTACTGGAAAACAAAACAAAACAAAACAAAACTCCCAAGCGATGAGGGAGAAAATTGCTCTTTACAAAGCTACTCGTAAGCCATAGGCGACACCAAATACAGAAATACAAAGACTCCACGGAGCCTCACAGAGCGTGGACCGGCGGGAACACGGCATCGCAGGGAAGTGAGCGCGTCTGCAGATCCAAGTACTTTGCAGTGCTCGGACACCAACCAAGTGAGGAAACTTTTGCTTTCCTGTCGTTTAGTTTGCCGCACTGGGGACCGAACCCAGAGCCTCCGCGCTGAGCCGCATCCCTGCCCTTTCTGACTCTCAGAGCGTGTCTCGCTCAGTCCCTAAACTGCCCAGGCAGGGCTTGAAACTGAGACTTTCCTGCCTCAGCTTCCCCGAAAGCTGGGACTGCAGACACGTGCTGCCTCTCTGCTCTTCGTCTCCCTCTGCAGTGACGGATCTGTGCAGACGCCTCATCCCTGGGTGGCCCCATAAGAGCGGGGCCGGGAATCTGCCTTCCAGGGCCCCTGCCAGGCTCCAGGCGGCCTTGCCGCCTCTGCCATGTGGCACGCAGGGGACCATGGCAGGTGGCCTCTCTCTGTCGCCCAGTGGAGCCCTGTCGTGTCTTCGCAGGCTCTAGGTGCAAGTCCGTGGGTCTCGCAAGACAAGACGTTGATGGAGCGCAAAGCGGGTGTGACGCGCTCACCCCACGCGGGCTGGCTTGGAAAGTGAGTGGGCCGAGTCACAGAAACTCACTCCAAGGCCCGTCCTCACAACTGAAACCTTCGACGCTTTTTTTGAGGTTTTTCTTTTTTTTTTTTTTTTAGGTTTTTTAAGACAGGGTCTCGCTTTGTGGTTCAGGCTGGCCCTGAGCTCAGCCTCAAACTCACATCACAATAATCCTCCTGCCTCTGCCTCCCGAGTGCTGGGATGACAGGCGTGAGCCACCACGCCCGGCACTGTGGTAGGTGGTACTGGCTGTTGCTGGGGTGAGTCTCCACACCCAGGATGGTATGTGGTTACCGGGGATCAAACCCGGGTCCTTGCGCTTGCAAGACAGGTGCCGGAACCACTGAGCTAACTCCCCGGCCCCAAAGGACAGTTTCTAATTGTAGCCACACATTGTTCTGCTCTTCCTAATCTGAGAATGCTGTCTTCTTCACTGCCGTGTTTACATTAATTTCCACAGCAACAGCGCCCACCCGGCCAGCGCCTCTGCCGCTGTACCGGCTCTGAGGCTTTGCTCTCCCGGCACCTGCTTTGGCTCCTAGTTCAGCCTCTTACGGAATTTTCTTCTCAGGACTGCGTCGGACACTGGGCGGGGGGACAGGCGTCTTGCTCTGGGGTCGCTACATCTTTTCATAAGCTCGTCTGGCACACAGAAAGAGTGCAATGGCTGTGCGAGGACCCAAGCCTGTCGTCCCAGCACCTGGGAGGCTGAGGCAGGAGGATCACAAGTTCAAGACCCACCGGGGCTGCATAATGAGTCCCTGTCTACGAAAGAAAGAGAGAAAGGGAGAAAAGGAAACAGAGAGAGAGAGAAGGAAGGAGAGAAGGAGAATGGGAAACAGGTGGGAAAGGTCTGAAGAAACAGCAGAGCCCGGCGGCAGCAGCGCACAGAGAAGGGCTCAGTCCCTGAGCCCAGCACGCACGTCCACGCCTGCTCCTGGCCCGCCCGCTGCCCAGCCCAGGCCACGGCCCACCTGGAAGTTGGCCACGATGCCCATCCCGAGGCAGCCTGCCAGGCCCAGACCCAGCGACACTGTGTTGAGCAGGGGCGTCCGGAGGTGGCCGGCTGGGTCCTGCTTCTCCACGATCTTGTAGCGGATGTACATTGTGGCAGCACCTGCAACAGAAGCACGAGCGGGCGCTGGTGGCAGCTGAGGGTCACCTGGCACCGTCGCACTGTGGGACCAGGGCCTCAGGCCTGGCTTCCACCCAACACTGAGAGAAAGAAGGAAAAGAGGTCCTGCTGGGCAGGGTGGAGCGCACATGTAATCCAGCACTCAGGAGGCAGAGGCAGGAGGATCACCCCAAACTCAAGATCAGCCTGGACTACACACTGAGTTCTAGGCCAACCTGATCTACATAACAAGACCCTATCGCAACAAACCAAAATTTAAAAAAAAAAATCCAAATTATAGCAGATATTGGTGCACACCTATTATTCCAGCATTCTGGAAGGCTGAGGCAGGAAGCTCCCCATGTCAAATGCAGCCTGAAAACCTTAACAACTTAGTAAGACTCTCTCTCAAAAAGAATATAAAATGCTGTGGCTACAGCTCAGAGCAAAGGCCTAGTATGGAGGAAAAAATTAAACCAGGCACGGTGGTACACACCTCAGAAGGCTGAGGCAGGGGAATCTCTGTGAGTTCAAGGTCAGCCTGGGCTACAAATGAGAGTCTGCCCCACACCAATTAGACCTTTTTGAGAAGTTTAGGGTTAGAAACACTTGTAACGATGCCTTTTTCTCAAATGCCTGTTCCGCGTCGTCTCAGAGAGTCCTGAATCACTCTAGCAGAGCTTCTTGTGTCTCTAAAAAACAGAAGTGAATAAAAACCTCTGGTCCCATGTCTGATGGCCACATAAAGTGGAGAGAGGTATCTCGGGAGGAAATGAAAGGTCCTGCGATCGGGTGAGACTAAATCAGGAAACCGTCAGTTATTCTAGGTGTCTACGTACCTCAGCTTTCCACAGGGCAGATTTCTAGTTGCAAAAGTTGTTCAAAAACAAAGAGCCAGGGGCCAGGGAGTTAGCTCAGTGGTTCCGGCGCCTGTCTTGCAAGCGCAAGGACCCGGGTTCGATCCCCGGTAACCACATACCATACTGGGTGTGGAGACTCACGCCCAGCAGCAACCAGTACCACATACCACAGTGCCGGGCGTGGTGGCTCACGCCTGTAATCCCAGCACTCGGGAGGCAGAGGCAGGAGGATTGCTGTGCTGAGTTTGAGGCTGAGCTCAGGGCCAGCCTGAACCACAAAGTGAGACCCTGTCTCAAAAAACCTAAAAAAAACAAAGAGCCAGGTGTGGACCACTCACCTGGCCTGTTACGGGAGGCTGAGGCAGGAGGATTGCAATTTCAAGGCCAGCCTGGGCAGCTGCAGGGAAATCTGTCTCACAATTCAAAAAAAAAGGGGGGGGGGGAGCTGGAGATTTAGCTCAGCGGCACTGCACCTGCCTTGCAAATACAAGGGCCCAGTTCGATCCCCAGTATCACAAAAATAAACAGACAGAATGGGCAGCTCGTGCTCAGTGGAGAGAAACACACTGATGAGAAATCGCACGCCTCATTTCACTCAAATGACGAGCTTTTATCCATAATAATAACATACTTACCAAGAAACGCAGAGAAGTTTATCATGAATCCAAAAATACCACTCTCCGGAGGGGTTGTTCCCGTATCACTGAGGAGAGAGAATCTCCGTTAGTAGAAAAGAATCCAGCCTGGGTGAGAGTGCAGCCTGGAAAGGAACACTCAGTGAGACTCTGACTCAGAAACAATGATGTGGCTACAGCTCAGTGCAAAGGCCTCGTGTTCAATCCCAGTATGGAGGCTGAGGCAGGAGGACTGCCACACGGTTGAGGCCAGTGGGGGCTACAGAGCAAGATCCAAGGAAGGAAGGAAGAAAGAAAGAGAGAAAGAGAGAGGGAAAGAGAAGAGATGGAAAGGGCACACCCAGGGTAACACGAACTACAGCAAGTTATCCGAGCAAAGGAAGGTCCTCCGTAAACACTTCCGGCAGGTCAGTAACGGGGTAGCTGGGCAAACAGACTCCTCGCTGCTCCACCTCTGACTCTCAGACCCAATTTCCACGCTGACATTTCCCGCTGCTCAGAGGAAACAGGAGCAGCCTCCAGGCTCATGGCTCCCCACCCGTGCGGGGCTCACAGGGAGGGACAGGGAGGGAGCAGGGCCAGAGATGGAGTCGCCCCAGAACACGAGCCTCTGTGCAGGCCGGGCCGTAACCCCAGCCCATGGGAGGCTGAGGCAGGAGGCTCCCCAGCCTGATGACTCAGCAAGATCCTGTCTCAAAATGCAAAAAATAGAAGAAAGCTGCAGCTCAGTACAGTCCTGGGTTCACTCCTCACAGTTGCCGAAAATGTGGGGCCGTTCGTTCGTACACAGGGTCCCAGTCGGCTGTCTGATGAAGCGGCCCTCTTTCCCAAGCCCCTGGCCCTGTGTTACACAATCAACCTCCACCAGGAAAAGTCGGCAGACACCCTGAGCCACGGCCTCAAAGCTGCGATGCTGGCACACAGCATTTATCACCTTCTGTTTACCCGACAGTTTTGTGGGCACAGTGAGTATAAATGTGGTAAAACAAAAAAGGCCCCGGCACTTGGGAGGCTGAGGCAGGAGGGTCTCAAGTTCAAGTCTATCTCAAAGCAAAGTACAGAGGGCTATGGCTGGGCCTCAGCGGGAAGGCCCTGGGTTCAGTCTTCAGTGCCACAAAACAAAACAATACAAGCAGAAAAACAAAGGCCGCTCCTGTTCGGAATTGACATCTGTGGGTGGCGGGCTGAGAGTGGCGGGACAGAAGGCGAGGTGCTTGGAGGGGGTGCTGGGAGCAGACTGGCCAAGGAGCCGGCAGGAAGCTCAGAGACAGAAGTGGTTCCAACCAGCCCAGGGAGGGGTGCATGCCTGTGACCCCAGCACTCGGAAGGCTGAGGCAGGAGGATTCCAAGTTCCAGCCCAGCCCGGGCAACTTAGCCAGACTCTATCTCAAAATAAAAGAATAAAAGGCTGCACTATAGCTCCCTGGGGCCAATCCCCAGGACCCCCCAAAATTTAAACCGAACACCTCTGCAGTGCTGAGCACATGCTGGCGAGCTGTGTCCTCACAGGTAAAGATACCTGTACAGCAGCAACCGCCCCGGCCTCCCAGGTCACGCGGGCAGTGCGGCTGGACACGCCAATTCACTTGTGGCCCAGTGAATATAAATGTGGTAAAACAAAAAAGACTCAGGTGATCCCCCTGCCTCAGCCTCCTGAGCACATTCTTCTCTTTGAGATCTCACTGACTCGTGAGTCAGGGTGGGCGGGTTCTGGAGTCCACCCCGGCCTCGAGAGGTCAGCGCAGCCTGGTGACCCCCTCTGTCCCCAGGGTTAACTGAATCTCAGCTGGCAGAAGCCTCGCCTCTCCCACCCACCCCAGGTTCCCTTTCACTTTCGCTTTCCCCCGACATGAAGCAAAGTTCCAGGGGTGCCTTGAAAGCTGGCTGCATCCCAAATCCTTCCCTTTTTAAGGCCAGTTTTCTTACTTCTTTGGCTGATGTGCTTCGAGAAAGGGTCTTGCTGGGTAGCCCAGGCTGGCCTGGAGCTCTGGAGATCCTCCTGCCTCAGCCTCCCGAGTGCTGGGTTTCAGGTCTGGGCACCACCATGCCCGGCGGTTCTCTGAAATCTTCACACTTGTCAGTATATGCAACTGGTCTTTTTCCCAAATATTCTGTTGAACTTTTTTAGAAATTACAATTTTCTCTGCATTAAAATCATCAGTTGATTGCTAAGTGCACAATCACAAACAAAACAGCAATACTGAGAGTAGCCACCTGCTGGTGGCACACGCCTATAATCCCAGAATTCAGGAGGCTGAGGCAGGAAGATCGCCAGTGGAAGTCCAGCCTGAAACTGAGTTATGCCTTGTCTCAAAGTTAAGAGAATAACTAAATATGAATACGGTGTGAAGACCCTGAAGCAATCTCAGCACCTCCTCAAGAAGCTCCAGATCACTTGCTTGTTCGCATAATAAATAGCACATACTTGTGAACATAAATTAAATTTTGAGTACATGAGCTGAAGTATTCATTTTCCTGATTTTCAACTTTATTTTTGAAATTAAAAATCTGGTGGAACCTTTGCTCCCTCACCCACCGAGCAGCACCGAGTCACAGAACCACGCAGACGTGAGGACAGCAGCATGGAGGCGCCTCAGAAGCGGACACTGGATATGCCACGGACTCAGCTGGGAAGCGCAGCGCAGTGCGAGCCCCACACCCGCGTTTACGGCAGCACTACTCGCAGTAGCTGAGTCTTGGAAGCAGCCTGTGTCCATGACCAGAGCGATGGACAAAGCAAATGCGGCAGTTACACACCGCGGAGTACTACTCTGCCACGAAGAAGGATAAACGGGTCATTCGTAGGAAGATTTCGGCACTCTGAGAGCATAATGTCAAGTCAATCAGACACACAAGCTGAAATATCATATGGTTTCTTTTATGAGAAACCTAAAGAAGAAATCAAGCAAAATGAAAGAAGTAGGAAGTAGGGAGACAGATCTTTTACAAAAGAGAAGGGACGCAGAACTGGAGGGGTGTGGGAGGGGAGAGGGCAGAAAAACGCAGTGTCCTGTCGGAGCACCAACAGCACCGCCTTCGGGCTGCAGATGCGGCCAGCAAGCGTCAAGGCTGACGGAAGGCGTGGCTCAGGCCCCGAGGGCGACTCACCTGTGAGCTGTGCTCTTTACTGACCAACCCCCCGCGGGGCCACTCAGCTCACACGTTTCAAAGGAAGCTTGCATTGCCTCTTTTAAATTTCCTGGTAGGAAATTCACACATTTGGCTACAAAATGAATACATACAAAGCCAGGTGTGGGACTCCCAGCCTAGAACCCTGCACTCTGGGAGGCTGAGGCAGGAGCATCTCACGTTTGAGCCGAGCCTGAGCAACTCTGCAACCCAGGAAGATCCTGACTTAAAATTAAAAATGAAGAGGGGGCAGGTGGGCACAGACAGCAAGAAGCCCAGGTGGGCGAGAGGCCAGGGAAGGCTGGGCAGTCCATTTGGCTGGACTGGGCACCATGACCCAGCTTCTGGCCTGGGCTGCTCCAGCGTTTGCACTGCCTGTGGTGAGCCTTGGGTACAGGGAGGAGGAGGTAGATAAGCAACAGACCAAAGGATGTGATAGGAAGCTGAGGCAGGAAGGTTCATGGTCTGTACCCAGCCAGGACCTAGTGAGACTCTGCCCCCAAAAGAAAAAAGCTGAGAATGTAGCCTGGGCAGTGCGTACCTGGCAAGTGCAAGGCCCTGAGTTCCATCCCAGGTGCCAATCAACCAATTAATCAACAAACAAATGAACATTAGCCAAGCATAGTGGTGCAAGACAGTGATCCTAGCTCTCAGAAGGCTGAGGCAGGAGGATTTTCTCGAGTTTGAGACCAGCCTGAACTACATCGTGAGCTCAAGGCCGGCCTGAACTGCATAGTGAGACCTTGTCTCAGAAAACAAAACTTTTAAAAGTAAATAGAAACTTCAAAAGGCCGGAGCACAGGCCAGTGGTGGTCCCTGGGCCCGTCCCCCGGCGGCCCCCAGCGCGCCCCACGCCCGGCGCGGGTCCGAGCCCGTCCCGCCCGGCCCACCTGATGTAGGGCAGGAAGGGGCCCACATGCCCCGACAGCACGGCCACCGCGTAGGAGATGAGGAAGGCGGCGGCCGACCAGGTCACCAGGAGGAAGGGCACGAAGCCCATGCCCCGCAGCAGGCAGCGCATGGCGCCGTGAGGTCACAAAGCCGAGCGCGGCCGGCGAGTCCCCGCCCGCGTCTCGCCTCGCGGGACCCGCTTTGCGCAACGCCGGCGCCGCCGCTCCGCCCGCCGCTTCCTCTCCCCTCCGCCCCAGGGAGCTGCGCGTCCCGTCCCGCCACTTTCAGATTCTCATATTTTTCCGCAGACCCGGAGTCTCGCTAAGTCACTCGGCCACCCACGCCCGGCTGGACCCCGCCACCCTCCTGCCTCAGCCTCCGCGGCGGGACCACCCTCCGCCCTCGCAGGACCGCCCGCCCCTCCCTGCCGCCCGGTCCCCGGGGGGCCGGCCCGGCCGGGACTCCTCGAGGGCGGGTCCTCTCTGTGCCCGGGGGCCGTCCGCTACTCTCAGCTGAGACCAAGAATGCGGACGCCACACAGTCGAGGGCCGGCGAGGCTAGGATTTCCCGGCTGCGGAGGTTAGGGAAGGGCGGGGCAGCACACTGTAGTTAACCTAGCACTCCGGAGGCTGAGGCAGGAGGGTCCCTGGGAGTTCAAGGCCATCCTAGGATACACAGTGAGCTCAAGGGGCCGGGATTTAGCTTAATGGTGCCGCTTCTGCCTAGAAAGGGAAAGGTCCTGAGTTGATAGAGAGAGAGAGAGAGAGAGAGAAAGGAAAGAGAGAAGAGAAGAGAGGAGAAAAAAGAAAAAGAAAAGCAGCCCCACAAAAAGTTTGCCCAGGATGGACTGGAATTTGGAGCCTCCTGCCTCTGCCTCCAGGGTGTGGGGTACCGGTCCGTGCCACCACCTGGAGCCCAGCAGCTGTCATGGGTCCTGGCCGTCAAGCCTGTCAAGGTTAAATAGCATCCAAGGCTGGGCGTGGTGACACATGCTTGTATTCTCAGCACTCACAAGGCTGAAGCAGGAGTTCAAAGCCCAATGGAGACACTCTCAAAAGAGACACCTACTGACAGTAAGAGGCTGGAGCAGGGAGCTTTCCACAGAGAACATCGTTGACCAAGAGAAAAGGAGACATTACCCAAGCCAGAGACATGACAGGACAAAACGCAGAGGCAGGCAGGTCTCTGCAGGACCGAGGGAGCCCTTGGTAGGGTCTGCCAGGCCCACTGCAGCGGGCAGGATGTCAAGCTGGGCTTCCAGCCCCGGGCTGCAGGCAGGACAGTTGGCAGCAGAGATGTTTTAAGCCACGCCTCTAATCCCAGCCCTCTGGGAAGCTGAAGCAGGAGGACTGCAAGTTCCAGCCCAATCTCGGTGACTTAGTAAGACTGTTTCAAGATTTTAAAAGAGCTGAGAGTGTAGCTCAGTGTGAAGGCCCTAGGTTCCATCCCCAGGGCTAGAGGGAAAAAAATTTCTGTGCTGACTGTAGTGGTGTAAGAAGAAAGGAAGAAAAAAGGAGAAAGGGAGCAGCCAGGTGTGGTGGCATCTATCTGTCATCTCAGCACTTGGGAGGCTGAAGCAGGAAGGTCTCCAAGAGCTCCAGGTGAGCCTGGGCTATGTAGTGAGACTCAGAGAAAAAGAGATGCAAAGGGGAAGGAATGTCCTTCATATCCACATGCTTATATATTCAGAACAAATAAAGGCTTCAAGCCAGGCTGGGTGGGCTACAGTCCCAGCTACTCAGGAGGCTGAAGCAGGAAGATTCATGTTTGGAGCCCAGCCTGGGCAATTTAGCAAGTTCCTGCCTTGGCACGGGGCTGGGCGCCACTCACACGTTCCGTCCCAGCACCTGCCGGACGCTGGACACTTCTCCTCTTGGGCCCCGGCTGGACCCTGGCTGTGCTAGGACACCAGGCAGCCCTGTACCGCCCCGTGCGGTCCCTGCAGCCCGTCACCCCAGCGGACCTGCAGCTGGACCCCCGGGGCCAGTTCAGCTGCTGTGAGCACCAGCATACAGAACGGGCTGGTGCCAGGGCGACCCGGGTGAAGCGAGGCGCCCGCTGTCTCTCCGGCCGGCCGGAGCTAGGCTGGCCTGTTTTATGTCGTTAACCTCCAGACAGGTGGGTGTGGCTTCTCTCCTTTCGGCTTCCTGAGACAGAGTCTCCCTGTGTACCCCAGGCTGGTCTTGTACTGCTGGTGACCTTCCTGCCTCAGCCTCCCGGGGCAGGGATTACAGTCGTGCCGGCTTGTGCACCTCACACCAGGAGCGAGACCCTGAGCGCCGCCCAGGCGCCGAGCCGGGGGCGGAGCGTCCGACCCCGCGGCCGGAGAGTGCCGACTGGCGCCCTTCAGTTTCCGATCGCTTCTGCCAGAGGGTTGTGTTTTTTTGTTTTTTTGTTTTTTATACCAGAAATGAAGGAAAAACAAACAGCACTTCGGAGAAATTTGGGGATTTCCACTGTGACAAGCGTGAGAGATTTTCTTGTAAGTCTTGAGTGAGGTCAGGATTTTCCCTCGTGGTTAGTTTGTAAATGAGCCTGACTCTAGGAACTCGGGTCATCCATCTCTCCAGCCCAGGGAACCCGAATCCCTATTAGTTACATTTCATGTTTTTTAACAAATTTTTTTTTTTCAGTACTGGGGTTGTACCCAGGACCTTCGCACTGAGCTGCAACCCCAGGACAGGGGACGCTTCTCGTGACAGGGTCTTGCTAAGACGCCAGCCTGCTCAGGTCTGACCCAGACTTGCTGCGATGACTGGGCGGCGCCAGTTTTCAGGTGCCAGATGGGGTGCGGTGAGTGCGATCCCGGCACTCACTGGAGAGGCTGAGGCAGCAGGATCTCTGCCATCCGGGGCCAGCCTGGGCTGCACGATGAGATCCTGTCTCAAAAAGGAAAAACGAAAAACCCGAAAACACGCATTTCTTCATGACTGTGTGCTTCTGGGGCCGGAGAAGACAGCCCCAGGCCCCAGCCCGACCGCTGGTCCCGAAGGCGGAGCGGTGCAGGACTCCGGCGCACAGGCACGTGGGAGATGAAATATTCGCACTTCGTTTGTGGAGTGAACCTCACATGTTTTTGTCAATTCTTTGCATTTTTTTGTATATAAATTATACTTAAATAAATCTAATTTTTAAAAGAAAAAATAAAGATCATTTATTTACACACATGGAGTAGTACTCTGTAATAAAGAAGGATGAACTTGAGTTATTTTGGGGAAAGTAGGTACGTGAAATAAATCAGATACACAAACTGAACAATCATATGTTTTTTGTCCCACAAAAACTCAGAGTTTTGTTCTGTTCATTTTTTGGGTTTTTTATTTATTTATTTATTTATTTATTTTTAAGAAAGGTCTCGCTTTTGTAGTTCACGCTGGCCTTGAACTCGAGGCAATCCTCCTGCCTCTGCTTCCCGAGTGCTGGGATTACAAGTGTGAGCCACCATGCCTGGCATTGTGGTATATGGTTACGGGGGATCAAGCTTGGGACCCTGTGCTGGCAAGGCAGATGCCGGAACCACTGCCGAAAAGCTGAGCTAAATCCCCGGCCCGGTGAGCTTCTTTTCTATTAGAGTGTGGATTGCTGTGCTGTATTTCAGAGAACAGCAGATATCTAAATCAACATGTGCGCCAGGCTTTCATGCCTGAAATCCCAGCTACTTGGGAGGCTGACGCAGGACAGTTTTTTTTAATTTTTTTTAAGGTTTTTTGAGACAGGGTCTCGCTTTTGTGGTTCAGGCTGGCCCTGAGCTCAGCCTCAAATTCACATCACAGCAGTCCTCCTGCCTCTGCCTCCCGAGTGCTGGGATGACAGGCGTGAGCCACCACGCCCGGCACTGTGGTATGTGGTACTGGTTGCTGCTGAGTGTGAGTCTCCACACCCAGTATAGGTATGTGGTTACCGGGGAATTGAACCCGGGTCCTTGCGCTTGCAAGACAGGCGCCGGAACCACTGAGCTAACTCCCCAGCCCAAGCAGGACAGTTTTGAAGCCCCCCTGGACAAGTTAGTAGAACCCCGTCTCAGACTGGGTGGGTTTTTGTTTTGTTTTGTTTTGTTTGCGTACTGAGGTTGAACGTGGGCCCTTGTGCTTCCAAGGTAGGCGTGGTAACAGTCTCAAACTTTTTGAAAAGGGCTGGGGTTGTGCACTTGAGCAGCATACTACATATAAAGGCAGGACCCGTGCAGAGGTGCACACGTGTGATCCCAGCACTCAGGAGGCTGAGACAGGAGGGTCGTCATGAGTTTGGGGCCGGCCTAGGCTACACAATGCAGGCTTATCTTAAAAACAAAAACAAGGGCCGGGGAGTTAGCTCAGTGGTTCCGGCGCCTGTCTCGCAAGCGCAAGGGCCCGGGTTCGATTCCCCGGTAACCACATAACAATACTGGGTGTGGAGACCCACACCCAGCAGCAACCAGTACCACATACCACAGTGTCGGGCGTGGTGGCTCACGCCTGTCATCCCAGCACTCGGGAGGCAGAGGCAGGAGGATTGCTGTGATGTGAGTTGGAGGCTGAGCTCAGGGCCAGCCTGAACCACAAAGCGAGACCCTGTCTCAAAAAACCAAACCAAAAAAAAAAAAAAAAAACAAAACAAAAACAAAAACAAACACTGTTTAGAACAAAACCTGTTTTGTTTTCCTTTGTTTTATTTTCTATGTCTGCTTCTTTCCCCTTCTTTCTTTATTACAAAACAAAATAAACAAAAACAAAAAACCAGTTAACCCTTAAAAGGAGAGTCTTAAAATATTTTTTATATATACGGACATATATCCAAAAGGGCGGAGCTGGGCGCCGATGGCCGGCAGCTGGAACCTAGCAGTGTGGACCCCTGGGATGAGCAGAAGCCCTGCAGGCAGTCAGATGGTGCTGGCCCGCACGGGAGTCGGGACACAGTGAAGCATACGACGACCACGGTGAGGCCCAGCCTGGAGGTGAAGACCAGGCACTGCCCCAGGACACGAGAGGTCCAGGGTGACCAGACCCCCGCCCTCACTCCTAGAAAAATGCTTCGTTCTTTCCCTGGTGTTGTGCTCAGGAATTGCAAGGGAACAGATTTAATACGGGACACACGGGCCGGGATTTAGCTCAGTGGTTCTGGCACCTGCCTTGCAAGCTCAAGGTCCCTAGTTCGATCCCCGGTAACTACATACCACGATGCTGGTCGTGGAGACTCACACCTAGCAGCAATCAGCACCACATACCACAGTGCCAGGCCTGGTGGCTCAGGCCTGTAATGCCAGCACTTGGGAGGCAGAGGCAGGAGGACTGCTGTGAGTTCCAGGTTTCCCTGAACTACAAAGTGAGACCCTGCCACAAAAAAAAGGGGGACTTTTTGATATGGTTACTTTATAACATTCACCCAAAAAGTGAGGTGCAGAGGAGCACAATAAGTCTGTCCACACGTTAGAGCCCCGAGGGCCCAGATCCCCCGGCGATGACCCAGACAAGTCCAGCTAGAGGCCTGGAGACCAGGGCAATGTCCTCCATGTGTCCAGCAGTTGTCTGGTGCCAGTCCACATCGAGGATCTGCTCCCAGAGGCCAGTGGGGGAGGCTAGAAAGTCCGGGCCAGCGGGGTAAGGGGTCACACTGGAGCGGGCGGTGACCGAGCTCCCCTGAGGAGCACAGCAGGCGGCTCCCCGGACAGCACAGCGGAGTTCGCACTGGGAAAGCCGGCCGGGCAGGCTTCCAGGAAGCCAGCGGCGCGCGATCTCCCTCCAGGTCTCTCTGTGCCGAGCATGGCGGTGCTCAGGGCTCTTCCACGCCCAGCACCACGCTGACTCAGGTCCGCCACGGAGCGGCTGGACCTAGCTGCAAGGACCTAGCTGCAAGCACGTCGCGCGGAGCGGGTTCTGCCCCACACAACTCCCTGCAACCGGTTCCGTCCTCTCGATAAACACCCCAGCCCCTAACCTCCGGGGCCCTGGAATTCGCTCCACCGCAGGGAGCGCACGCCGAGCGCGCGGGGCGGGACAGGCTGGGGACCCAGGAGGCCCCGGCGCTGCAGCCTCCATCTCACACTCGTGTCTGGCGCTGGGGGCCCAAGCCGGACGGAGTTCTCATCAGACGGAGGCGGGTTATCCGCTCTCACTACCCGGTCTCAAAGCAAAACCCAGACACCCGAGGCTGTGGGTGGGAGGGAGCCTGGGAGGGTGCTGAGCCAGCCCGGAGCGCGGCCTCTGAGGCTGGGGTGGCGCGGCTGCCCGGCTCACCCAGCCCCGGCTCTCGCCGCCCCTGGGGTGCCAGCTCAGTCAGCGAGAAGCGCAGTGGGGGCAGGCAGGGCCGACGGGCACCTCACCGCTGGCCTGAGCGCCATCGACGCCAGGCCTCAAGTACAGACCAGCGCCCGCGTGCCCCTGAGGGCGCCAGGCTTGGTGCCACCCTCTGGGGTCCACAGATGATCCACTGTCTCACCAGGATGTGGCCCCTCCCCGCCCACCAAGCAGCCGACTGCGCCCCGGGGTCAGGCCACGTCACCCGGCCCTGCCGCCCCGCGACCCGCCCGCTGACCGCGGCTCTGACCCGCCTTTACCCCCATCCTGCCCTTGAGCCCCCTGCTTTCCGTCCCATCGGACCTTTGGCAGTTTGCGGTCCATCTCACCCCCCATCTCACCGGTTATCAGACTCCCAACCAAACCGGGCCCTGGAGAGCTCGGGACGTCCCAGAGCTCACTTTGGCTGCAGGACTGGGGGTCAGCCCTGTCCCTCGTATCTGACAGGCTCTCAACAATAACCCAGGCTGAGTTGAGACTTGCCACCTTCCTGCCTCAGCCTCCGAGTGCTGCGACGACAGGCACGCGGCGCTGCACCCAGCTTGTTGTAGTAATTTTCTTTCTTCCAGTGCTTAAACCTTTTTTTAAAATTAAATCTGCAGAATATAATCATCTGGAAGATACACGTCGTGGTTAGCAGTGGGCGCTCCCCTTCCGGAGCAGAGCAGTCCTGCGGGAGGGAGGTCTTCAGCGGCTACTCTGCACATTTTTCTGTGATTTACTTTCTTTCTTCTTTTTTTTTTTTTTAATGAGTATGAATTGTCTGGGGACAATATAACTTTCATACCAATTTGTAAAAGAAAAAAAGTGAAAAATTACAAAAGATAAAAGCTGGAAGAGCCATGGATTTTGTCCTTTATCTCTTTTATACTAAGAGTTTAACACTTTCATAATGAGAAAATGGAACTATTTTATAGAAGCGAATATAAAATTCATATTAATGATAGGTTAAAAAAAACCAATCTTTTGTCTTGCTTGAGACAGGGTCTCTATGCATCCCAGGATGGCCTAGAACTCAGGGGTCCTCCTGCCTCGGCCTCGGACAGCCAGGACCACCTTGCCCGCTGGATTCTGTCCGCACAGGAAGCAGCTCCCTGACGACCCCCCTCCCCCGCAGGACCGCGGTTGGGGAGGCATCGGGGCGCTTCCTGTCTCTAGTCTCCGCAGGGCGCGGGGGCCAGGGCGATGCGGGAGTTGCCACAATGGACGCTGCCACCTAGTGGTGGGCTGTGGCCGGCTCGTCGCCACACTGGGCCGAGGGACTTGCACGCGGGACCACAGACTCACTAGACATCCGGAGCACCCCCGCCGTACCCCAGGGGCACAGTAAAACTAGACGGAGCTTGATTTGGGGTCTTATTTACTTATTCATTTGTTCAGTTAATTTTGTTTCATGTGACAGTCTTAGCCCAGGCTGGCCCCCAACTCATTGTGATCCTCCTGCCTCAGCCTCCCGCGTGCTAGGATGATAGGTGGGCACTACCCAGGCTGACCCCAATTTGAAAAATGGACAAAGAATTGAAAGGAGTTTTCATCGAGATGTAGAAATGACAGAGGTACCATTAGCCCATGCAGATGGAAGCCGAAGTACTGGGCCGCTGAAGGCGTCATCATAGAGGGAAACAGTCGTGCTTCCAAGCCTACAAATCCGAAACTCAGGTTCGCGCTCGCTAAATTTAAAGAATGAATTCTAGTAACAGCCGAGGTTAAGAGCAGGAAAAAAATTGAGAGAACTGAACAAAATTAAGAGAGACAGAAGGGGGCCAGAAAAATGGGGTGTCTGCCCACTCCTCTTCTCAAAGGGGTTTTACTGGGTGAAGCCCCAAGTCGAGGCGGGTTCAGGGTGGGGCAAAACTACAGTCAACTTGGTACAAGTAGGCCTGCGCAGTGTTGGTCCAATGAGAAATTACAAGGCGGACATGAGTTGGGACAAAGCTATAATCAACCAATGAGATTACCAAAGTATGCGGTTTAGGGAAGATTGATTAAATGGGGACCCAATGGGGAAGCAGGGTGGGCGGGGCATTCCTGGAGGGGCGGGTTACGAGCTGGGCCCCACGCGGGTCTGGCCCCTGTTTAGAGTACGAGCCGCTGCCTTCGTCCTCACGAGGCGGCGTGGGAGTGGCTGTCCCTTCACGGTGCGGCCTTCGGCGAGTGGCCTCCTGTCCCCGGGCGGCCGGTCTCACCGCTCTGGCCGTGGGCCTGCAGTTCGGCCGGACTCCACGTTGAGCCGCGGGCGCCCCGAGATGGGCTGGACCCGGGCCTCCACCCGGCCCTTGGGCGTCGCTTTCGGAGACAGGGTCTCTTAAGTTGCTGCCTTGCCCAGCCTGTGCTCAGACCTGGCACCTCCTCCCAAGGTGCGGGCAGTGTAGACAGGGAGGCTAATTAGATTTCCTGCCGGGGCTAGACCGGCCGGGCCTCCAGCAGCCTCCCCCGAGGAAGAACGAGCACCACCCCCCGCAGGATGAGTGGCAGTGACTGAGGGGCTGAGTGGGGCCCGAGGAAAGTGCGGCCTGCAACACCCGGGCTGGCTCCGACTTGAGACCCTCCTGCCTCGGCTTCCGAGAGCGGGCTGCCGGCACCTCCTCCGCGCGGCGGACTTTCCAGACCGCCCCTGTCGCTCTGGGCCGAGGCAGAAACACCCGGCGGGCTGTTGGGGGCAGCCCAGCGGAGTGCAGATGATTTTCAGGTACCCAGCTGCTCCTGATACGCTTAGTTTCTCCGAGACTCACATCTACTCCAATGCTTCGTTCGATCTCCTTCCGCCAACTTGGGCGCTGGACAGGATCCGCTGCGCCACACGTCATGTTTTGCATTGTACCAAGATTCTTCACTCTTTCGGGTGGAATCCTTTATGGACTGAAGCCAGGCCCTTTGCATTGAGCTGCATCCCAGCCCATTTCACTGTGAGTCAGGGTCTTGCGCAGTCTCGAGTTCAGGCTGGCCTGGAACCTGAATCCTCCTGACTCAGCCTCCTGAGTGCAGGTGATACAGGGGAAGAGATGGCCCATTCTCCCGGAGGCCCGACGCGCCCAGCTCCTGTCCTCCACAATCCAGGAGTGAAACCGAAGACGAGGAGGTTAAGTAGGACGTTTATGGGGAGGAAAGCCCTGAGAGACAGGAGGGGACAGGAAGCAGGGGGCTCAGAGAGCAAGACAGGGGTAGAGGTGGGGCAGAGGCACGGTCAGCCGGCAACCCTACGAAAGGCCGACTCGGGGTGCGCTGCGCAAAAGGTTTTTTTAAAAGGGGCTTCTTTTTGGTCTTTTTTCCACTTTTCCTTTTTGGGGCTGGGAACTAAACCCAGGGCCTAACACCCCCGGCCCGAAGGCCGCCCTAGCGCCGCGGTCCTCACTCCGCGCGGAGGAGCCGACCCGCCGCGCTCACCCGTCCCGCGCCCAGCCCGCCGCGCACGCGCAGGCCAGCAGCCTGGCCTCGCTCCTCCGCCCTCCAGGGGGCGCTGTGCCACGCCTCCGTCATTGCGCACGCGCAGACTGCAGGCCTCGTCCTGGCCTCTCCGCCCTCCAGGGGGCGCTGTGCCACCGCCCCACACGGGCCCAGGTGGCGCAGGCGCCGGGCGGAGGGCGTGGGCTCGGCTCCCGGAAGCGGCGGCGGCCGGGCGGCCCGGCCGCGCGCGGGCAGCGGGTGCGATGCTGCTGAAGCTGCTGCAGCGGCAGACCTACACCTGCCTGTCGCACAGGTACGGGCTCTACGTGTGCTTCGTGGGCGTCGTGGTCACCATCGTCTCCGCCTTGCAGTTTGGAGAGGTGAGTGCGCGCTGTGCACGCGCCGGCGACCGTGCGTGACGGGCCGGGCTCAGGGCACGGACCTCCGCCTCGCCCGCGGCGTCCCCTGGCTGTCACCTCTGCCCAGCCTGGCCGCGTGCCGCGGGCCGCGTCCGACCCAGGTTGCCGGGGCTCCTCGGTGCGTCCCCGCTGTGACTGCCGGTCTGCAGCGGCGCACGGCGGAGCGCGGGGCCCTGCGGGTCGGCGACAGATCGAGGGCCGGGGCGAGCGAGGCCGGGGCCCGCGCGACAGCGGGGAGGTGGTGTGGACGCCGGGTCACGGGTGTGCTGAGAATGCACCACGAGCCGCCGCCTCCTTTTTAAAGTTCATGTGATTTTGATTTTTGATCTTTTGAGACAGTCTCCCTGTGTAGCTGTCCTTGAGCTCACTGTGTAGCCCAGGCTGGCCTCGAGCCCGCGGTGTTCCTCCTGCCTCGACCTCCCGCCTGCCCCTGCCACTCAGGACCGTGAGATCCTTCTGTTGAGAGAGGAGAGTTAGGGAGCTGGACCGCTGGGTTGGCTTTGGACCTGAACGCCCGTTCTCTTTCCGAGACACGCGCAGAGTTGTTAGATTAGCTCCTGCGAGTCATCTGGAGTGTGTCAGCAGCTGGTGGAGAAGAGAGACCTGTGACCACTGCACGGCCACCTGCCCTTCTGGGGTTCCCCTCTGATTTGTTTTGCGATGTTTTTTTTTTGGTGGAAAAGGAAGTTTCCTAGTTAAACAAATAATGTTTTTAAAACTAAGCCAGAAGCTGGCATTGGTGGTGCACACCTATAATCCAGCTCCTGGGAGGCTGAGGCAAGAGGATCACTGTGAGTTCAAGGTCAGCCTGGACTACACAGCAAGAGCTTGTCTCAAACGTGCCGCATCAAAGTGAACAGGATAGACAGCTCATTTGTGACCCCATCCCCTATCTGTGGGTGTTCAGTTCGTGTTTGTTGAGTGAATACTTGCTGTCACCAACACCGCCTTCTTAGAAAGTGATGAGCCCAGGAAGGAGAGGAGGACTGGGCGTCTGCTGTCCCAGGTGCTTTGCTAGTGCCTGGGGGTAGGAGTTGTTCAGTGCTTAGGGAGGCTGAAGCAGGAGGCCCCTCAAGAGACCGCTCTGAATCTAACTGGGGACTGGGAGCTCGGTGTGGCCTGGGCTTTACCCAGGGCTTTGGCACTGCTGGGGGAGAGCACCTATGGTCCCTCCATCTGCTCCGGGGTCTGGACCTGGCCGCTGTCCTTTGTGTCCCCATCTCGTGACCCCGAAGCCGAGTCTTCGGTGATGCTTAGTTGGCTGAGTGTGATTCACACAGCATGGGACAGGCAGGAAAGAGTGACCCTGTGGAAATGTCAGAGCTGGCCACACTGGTGCCCCAGGACGCAGCCTGTGGTCAGACAGACAGCCGTGTGCCCGCTTTGATTTTATTTCTGTACTTTGGCTTACTTGAGACACAGTCTTGCTGTGTGTTTCAGGCTTGCTTGGACTCACTGTGATCCTCCGGCCCACCTCTGAGGTGCTGGATGGCAGGCGTGTGCCATTGTGCTCGCTCTGTCCCTTCTTAGAGTGTGGGTGGCAGGGCTGACGAGGGAGGCAGAGGCAGACAGGTTTGTGGCCTGAGCTGTCGTGTCTGGGTTCCAGGCTCAGGATCCGGCTCCCTGGCCTCCAGCCACGTGGACAGGCAGAAGGGCTGCTGCAGCAGTCAGGGTTGAGGTGTCATCACCTCTTCTGTGCCGCTGGCCACCGGGAGGACATGGGGGGAGGCCTCGAAGGGAGGGAGCAGCCAAGGCCAACTCCTCGGAGAACAGACATCATGTAGCTTCCCTTCCTGCTCAGGAAGAAAACTTTCGGGGTGTAGTAGGTAGGCGCAGGAAGGGTCCTGTTAAGCAGAAATTACCAGAAGGTACCAGCACAGGGTGATCATTTATTTCAGCACTTGGGAGGCTGAGGCAGGAGGATCACCATGAGTCTGAGGCCAGCCTGGGCTACACAGTGAGACCCTGCCTCACAAAGACTCAGTGGAGTGGTGCTGGACTTCGTGAAAGGAGGGGGGAGTCCGAGGGGTGCCCAAGGACAGGGGTGAGGTGTGGAGGGCAGGTGTGCTCGCGGCGCATGTGGCAAGGGCAGAGGTCCCTTGTGAGCTGTGGACAGAGACAGGAGGCCTGTGACAAGGCTTAGTGCGGAGGACTTGGGGGATCTGGGTGTGGAGCCTGGGGCCTCTCTGGAGCCTGCTGCCGGGCCACCCGAGGGCCTTGGGTCAGTCAGGTCTTTCCTCTGTGCTGGTTGCAGAGCTGTGGGAAGCCTCCGGCACCCCTCCAGGGCTGGGCTCAGCTTCTGACCAGCGCTTGGTCACCGGTCACTTGCCTTCAGCTGCCCCTAGGCGCTTTTTCATGAATTTTCTGAGGCGTGGTCTTGCCGGGCCTTGAATTCAACTCAGTTGTCAAAGCTGGCCTCCAGCTTGCAGCGCCTTCCTGCCTCAGCTTCCCCAGGGCTGGGGCTTGGGGTGCGCCACCACACCCGGCTCCTTCCTGAGTTCTTACATTGCAGTGACAGCTGCACTCCTGGTTCTGGTGCACAGAAAGCGCTGTGTCCTCTGCTCCATCCTAGGTGGTGCTCCAGTGGAGCCGGGACCAGTACCATGTCCTGTTCGACTCCTACAGGGACAATGTCGCCGGGAAGTCCTTCCAGAGCCGGTGAGACCTCAGAGTGTCCATCCACTGTGTGCCCTTTTTAATGTTGAGCCACGGGTTGGCTCAGTCACTAAGTTGGCCAAGCTGGACTACAACGAGCGGTGCTCCTGCCTCAGAGTCTCCTGCCTCAGAGGCTCAGAGTCCTGAGATTACGAGCAACCCCTCCCGTGAAGTTTTGCTTCATATTCTTCTGTTACTCAAGCTTCAAAAACAACCTGTACCCTCTCCATTTTTATATATTCCCTTTAACGCAGTGTCTGGGCCGGCTGTGTCTGTCCCTGTAGTGGTGCCCAGCCCCCGTCAGGGCACACAGAGGGTATTGGCTCCAGGGGAGGCTTGGTCTGAAGGTCGGACCCACCCTGCAGAGATTGGACCTGACTGCTGGCGTCCCTTGGGGGTCGGTTTCCTACAGGCATCGCCACAGCTCTGGAGAACCCTCGGGAGTCCCATCCCCTCTTCCTAACCTGTTTGCACCGTTCACGGTCAAGCTGCATTACATCGTGATCCCATTGTACCTGAAGGCGCACAAGCCTAGGTCGGGGCGGAGCTGCTGCAGCAGCTGTTGGAGTCAGGGTGCTCTGAAAGGTTCGCCTCCTGCCCTAGGCTCTGCCTGCCGGTGCCCATCGACGTGGTGTACACCTGGGTGAATGGCACAGACCTCGAGCTGCTCAAGGAGCTACAGCAGGTCCGGGAGCAGATGGAGGAGGAGCAGAAGGCCATGCGGTAAAGTGCTGTTAGCTTACTTCTGCCCTGGAGCCTTGCAGTGTAGCCCAGCTGACTGTGTGCTCCTGCCTAACTGGAGCGCTCGGGTGATGGGTGCACTACCACAACAGCAGTTTTTCGTTTTTAAAATGATGTTTTCCTTGTCTCCTTGGTGCCTGTCTTTGTTGCCCTCACGTCTTTCTGAATCAGGAGTGTCCATGTCAGCATCCGTGAGTGCCCCAAGTCTGCCCAAAGCCCACCACTCTGCAGCAGTCTCCATGTTGGGGACCCGGCCCTTGCAGGGGTCCCTGACCCCCTGCCTGCTGCAAACTTCATACCTGCAGGACACCATCGTGGTCCTAGTTCGTTGCTTGAATTTGATAGCAACATATAAGCGATTCCTGGTCACGTGTGAGGCTGGCGCGGAACTTGGAGTGTGTAATGAGCTGTTTGTTTTTCTTTAGAGAAATCCTGGGGAAGAACACAACAGAACCCACAAAGAAGAGGTAAGGTTTGAGTCTCGTGTAGGCATAGGAGCCGAGGCTGAGGGCATTGGGCATCGCCGGTCTTGGCACACAGGCTTCAGGCCACACTGCTGAGTCCAGCCAGCAGGCACCGTTGTCCAGCGGGAGCTCATGCACTGGCTGGAGCATGTGCCCACGTTGGAAGCCCAGTGCCTGGGCGGCAGCACCCCGCTAAGCTGCTTCTGGAAGCCGGGGCACAAGGCGGACATTCTGCCCTGGCCATTGACCCTGGCTCCTCCGACCTGACTTAGTCCTGTGACCCTACATTAAGTTGTGGCCATAATTTCTTTACATGTGTGCCCTTTGTCCTGCTCCTCCGGAAGCTACCGAGCTGGGGTGTTTAGGTCCTGGGGAGGGGCTGTAGCCCAGTAACAAGAATCAGATACCCCTCTCCTGCTGGGTAGTGTGGTTACTGGGGGCCTGCCTTCCAAGTGCTGGAGCCACTGAGTTAAATCCCCAGACTTTTTTTTTGAGATAGGGTCTCGCTTTGTAGCTAAGGCTGGCCCTCCCAGTATTACCTGTGGTTGCTGGGGAATCGAGCCTGGGCCCTTGCGCTTGCAAGACAGGCAGGCACTGGAACCACTGAGCTAACTCCCCGGCCTCCCCGGGCCTCTTTTTGAGAAGATCTCACTATGCAGTTCAGCCTGGCCTGGAACACTGTGTAGCTTGGACTGCCCTCAAACTTGTGACAGTTCTGCCTCAGCCTCCCATATGCTGGTATTACAGATGCATATCACCTCACCCAGCTCCTTTTATTTTGCAGTAGGAGGGATCAGACTTGGGCCCTTGTGCTTTCAAGGTAGGCGCAGTGCCACTTGAGCTAAATCTCCTAACCCCTACTCTTTATATTTTTGAGTTGAAATTTCTATATATTAAAATATTGTGTTTAAAAATATATAGGCAGGAGCTGGGGATGTATGTGGTGCTATGCCTGCCTGGCAAGTGCAAGGTGCTGAGTTTGATCCCCTGTACTGCAAAAGGCGGGAATATATATGTATGTATGTACATACATGCTGCAGAAAAATATGGCCCTTCCAGGTCAGGTCGTGTGAGCAAGGTGTGGCTGTGGTGCTCAGCAACACCTGGCCCCTGTCACGCGCTGTGTCCCCCCAGTGAGAAGCCACTGGAGTGCCTGCTGACCCACTGCGTCAAGGTCCCCATGCTGGTCCTGGACCCCGCGCTGCCAGCCAACAGCACCCGGAAGGACCTGCCAGCCCTGCACCCGGCCTTCCGCACCGCCAGCGACCTCTTCCACGTGGCCAAGCCCAAAAACCCTTCCACCAACGTCTCTGTCGTCGTCTTTGACAGCACAAGGGATGGTAAGAGCGTGCCATGGACGTTTCACACACGCCGGGCAGTACACAGCAGGCGGAGAGGTCAGGGCCGCGGAGCGGTCGAGCACGCCGTCATGTATTGGGTCCACGCAGTAACTGGAGGCAGCGTCACGTGGGGTGACTAGGGCCGGGGTGATCCTGGCTCGAGAGGCCGCTGAAGACGGGAGTCCCGAGGTTCTGTAGAGTGCTGTGCAGGATGAGATGAGTTTGGCAGGAAACTGGTCTCTGCCCGGGCGAATCTTTCTCTTTAGTTTTACTACATGGCCCTTAAAAGACCCAGGAGTTCTTCGGCTGATGCAGGCTCGCCGTGTGGCACTCAGAGGCCTCAGCTGTGACCCGAGGCAAAACAGTTATGGTTCTGTGAAAGGTGACATTGAGCCTGAAACAGCGTTAGTGGTCCTTTAATTTATGATTCCTCCCAAAATTTATTAGAATTGTGCTCCATGAGGGGAGTGACAAGGGGGGTGGGCAGCCGCCAGGAGAGAGGGGTGTGGCAAGGCTGAGGAAAGTGGGGAGCCGTGCGAGGCGGTGGAAGACCCCAGGCCGCGAAGAGCAGGCCGCATGCAGGGGTAGGGTGGTGGTAGTGCCACCCGCTGCGGCCTGGACTCAGTGGAGGGGCCGCGTGTTCAGGACCAGTCTGGGGTCTGTCCTGGAGGGTCAGGGCCAGCAGACCGGGGAGGCTGTGCCGCGGAGTGCAAGGGATGAGCGGTGTGGGTTCTGGACATTTGGAGGCCACTCGGGCTGTGCTGCACTGGGCACGTTGCCGCCCTGGGTCTAAAAGCACGAAAGTGCCATGGGAATTCATTTGTGTAAGGGACGTGTTGTCACCAATGGCCTCTATCCCTAGCCGGCTCCTCTGCCAGCGCTCAGCCTCCGTGGCAGGGTTAAGCTCCTGTCAGCAGCTCCTGGAGCCAAGAGGAAGCTCCCGGTTTTGTGTGTGGATTTTGTTTTGCTGGATCGGACACATTGCTCCGTGTGCTGTAGAACTTGGGTTTCTTTTCTTTTTCTTTTTTGGTACTGGGGGTGAATTCATGACCTTCCCTTGTGAGGCAGGCAACAGCGTCACTGAGCTAAATCCTCACCTAAATCTGGGAACCTTTAGCCTGGTCCTGGGTGCTGGCAGCCCTGTCCACCCACGTGATCCACACCTGCACGCTCTCCCAGTCAAGGTGCCGAGCAGCAGAGCCAGCAGCAGGCCTGACCGGCCCTGTGATCTGCAGCCTGGGGCAGTGGCTGCCTCACAGTGCACCCAGCTGGGCATCCGGATGGATCGCCTGTCACCGCCGGGTGTCTGTGCCTGGTGCTTTTCAAACAGCATTTCAAAACTCCTACAGACTGCACCTGCCTGAGTGTGTGTGTGTGTGTGTGTGTGCTGCCTCCTTGGGACTCAAACCCAGAACCTTGCACTCTCTCAGCAAGCACCCTGTCCCTCCAGGCTGGGCCAGGGTGACATCCGCCTTCCCAGACCAGTTGGAGAACTGGCCTCCTTGGCCACCTTCGAGTGAGACGCCAGCTGAGCTGTCTGTTTCTTCAACTCTGCTCCCTCTGCCAGGCAGTCGCCCCAGCGTGCCCACATGGCCCCGTAAGCACACTGCCGGGGGCTGGAGGTCTCTTCTCCTGAAACAGTTCTCCAGTGCGTCTGCACGGGCTTCTGCCATCGTCCCACCGCAGTAGCTGTTTCTTAGAGAAGCAGCTCAAGCTTGATTCCGTCCATAAGTCGATCTGTGACGGGAAGTCACACTGGAGCTGTAATATGAAATGCTGTATCTCTA
>PVIR01023425.1:0-27075 GCA_004026965.1 Petromus typicus | reverse complement strand
GCTTGCAAGATAGGCGCCGGAAACACTGAGCTAAATCCCCAGCCCCTCCCTGCTTTTTCACAGAAACTTTACGTGTGTCTGTGTGTGTGTGTGTGTGTGTGTGTGTGTGTGTGTGTGTGTGTGTGTGTTTTCCCAGCTGGAGACTGAATTTAGAAGTTACAGTCCTACTCTCTTTTTATTTATCTATTTTTATTCTGAGACAGGATTTGCTAAGTTGCCCATGCTGAGCTCGAACTTGCAATTCTGCCTGAGCCTTCCAGAGTGCTGGGATTACAGGCATGTACTACCACGTACACATAACTAAACACTCCTGTGGGCACAGTGTGATAATTCCATACATGTTTACAGTTTGGGAAGGTCATATCAGGGTAACCAGCATTTCCACTCCCTCAAACATTGACCACTTCTTTGCCCTCTCTTTGGTTGTTTTGAGGGACCTGTAGTAAACCATTACAAGCTGTGGTCACTGTTGATTGCTTTTGATTCACCAGAGGCTGAGCCTCCTTTGCTCATCACTTACAGGGTGGGTTGTGCCAACCAGCCTTCATCTGTGTTATTGATCACATTGTGTTGCCGGTTTGCACAACCTATAGTGATTGTGCTTTTCTCCTTGCGCTGATGGGCAGTCGTGTAAGTTTCCTGCTCATCAACAAAATCTTTGTGCTGTTGGCTTCCTGCTCTCACCAGAAAAGGCGTGTCTCTGTTGGTCTGTCTGTCTGTCTCATTGGACTGGACCCATGAATCTCTATTCCCCCCACCAAAGTTTAAATTTTACTTGTGTGCTTAGTGACTCGGTCCCCAGATTGTGCAGGTTTTGGTGGTGAGTGCGTCCTAGGAGGCTGCAGCGTCCTGGGACATTCCTAGCAGTTGCTCCTCTCTCTGGGTAGGTGGTACCAGTCCTCCGGTCACCAGGTGCCTCAGGCCTATCCTGCACTTGTATGGAATCCACTGTTTCTCCAAAGGGCCGTGGTCCCTTCCACAGGGAAGGGGCTCAGGGACCAAGCGCAGGTGCTTGATTGGTCTTCACTGCTTCTGGGTCAGGGTTGTCCTTTACCATCTCCAGGCCCAGAAGTGGTCACCCTGTGCCTTCCCTGTGTATCCCCATCCTTCCAAGGTCACTTGGCTCTAAACAAAGCACCCGTTGTTCAGGTGTGGATGCATGCCACATCTCCCTCTGTCCACTCCATCTGCGCTCATGCAAAGCACGGCACAAGAGAGTCAACAGTGACTGTGCTCTTGGCCACGACATGGTTGTCACCTGAGAGTCCAGCGTTACCACTTGCTTGTCCCACGAGGATGCTCCCTGGGGACAGAACTGCACCCAGCCAGCTGGTGGCTGCAGTTCTGGAGGAAGTGTCTGTGCTCTGTGCCCAGGACCTGCAGGACCAGAACGACGAGCTGCAGGCCCAGCTGGAGAGACTGCGGGCACGGGTACCCCGGAGTCCGAGGCAGCATGCTGCTGGGGACGCTGGACACCACCTAGCAGGTAGGAGTCCACAAGGTAAAGTGAGGGTGGGCTCAGAGAGGTGGCCCACAGGTGAGCATTCACTTGGGAGCACACCCAGGAGGGAGATCAGTACAGTAGAGGGGAGGAGGGTTTATAAAAGGAGGGTCACAGTGACTGGGGAGGGGGATACCTCTGGCTACATATGCTCCAGGGTGAGACAGTGTCCACTGTGAGAATATGAGAGCAGTCACCTAAGGAGGCACCTGCAGTGGAGAGTAGGGCAGGGACAGTGTCCTGTGTCCTCCAGAGGTCCCCCTGCCTGTGTACAGAGTCCATACTTTAGTCTCCCCTTTCGACTAAGAAGTCAGGACTAGCACTGAGAGCTGTGGTGTGGTGTCTTTGGCCCCTCTGGAGACCTGCTTGGTGGCCTTGAGACTTGCTGTGGTCCCTTGGCAGGATGAGTGGTTGGTCACTGCAGAGACCCAGAGCTGGACAGCTCCCCTCCACCACCATAGTGGTAGCCCTGACTCTCAGAGCCCTGTGCCACACTGCTCTAAAGCTGCTTACTTAATGAAATGAATTGAAAGGAAATTGTGTCCGGAAGGGCCGTGACGGGACTAAGGGACACAGTGGGGCCCATGCAGGGGGGCCTTAAGACTGCTCCCTCTTGCCACCAACTCTGCAGAAAACTAGGAGAAAAAGTGAGCATGTCTGGCCAGGGATTTAGCTCAGTGGTTCTGGCATCTGCCTGGCAAGCATAAGGTCCTAAGTTTGATCCCCAGTAACCACATACCGCAGTACCGGGTGTGTGGCTCACACTGTAATCCCAGCACTTGGAGGCAGAGGCAGGAGGATTGCTGTGAGCTTGAGGCTGGCCTGGGCTGCATAGTGACTTCAGGGCCAGTTTAAACTACAAAGCAGAACTTGTCTCAAAAAAAAAAAAGATGTCCTGCTAGCCCAGGGAGAACAGGGATGCTGCGCAGTCACTAGTCCTGCTGCATGTGATCTGCCGCCAGGGCCATAGCCTGGCCACAAGGAGCAGTGGTGGTGGCTCCCTTGTCCCACATAGCCTTGTCCAGAGTCCAGAGTTGGGTTAGAGACTCCTTCAGCTCTGGCAGGGAGTTCTGGCCTGTCATTGTCCCCACCAGGGCTACAGTGGCAGCTTGTGGTATTAAAATAATAATGCAGGATGCCCAGAAAATACAGACTCCATAGCCGGGTTCTGCATATGCGTATGCAGGATGCGGATAGGCTGCCGAGCACAGCCTCCCTGTGCTGTTGACCCGTTTCCCCTCTACTTGGCATTGTTGGGAGCCAGATTCCAGGTCCAGTGAGTGACCAGCTTACAGCCACCTCTGGGACTTGGGCCTCTGGTGGATTTGCAGGGAGCCTTCCGGTTCTGTTCTGGTAAAGACTCGAGCCGCTGTTTCTTTGGGCAAAACTTTTCAGACACTGCATACAGACTCTCACCTTGTCATCAGGCAGCCAGGACAAATGCCACGCAGATGTGGCTAGCGGCCTGGCAGGACCCCCGTTGTCCTCTTGTTTACAGATGACTCCGGTCCAGTGAGTCTAGAAACGGAGATCATGGTGGAGCAGATGCGGGAGCACTGCCAGGAGCTCCGGACCCAGCTGGAGGCCAAGGTCAAGTCCGGCACCACCAAGGGCCTTGCTCAGGAGAGGGGGAGAGGTGATGGTCATGGTGAGGGAGCAGGTCCAGCCCAGGCTAACTGCCTGAGCCCCGGCCTGCTCTTCCACTGTCGGGAATCATGGAGACCACTTTGCCTGGAGCCCAAGTGCCTTTGGGGAAACTTCGACATTGTGCCCAGAGCCTCCAAACCCATGTCTCCCACGCAGCCCTTGGGCTTCTGAGAGGTTAAGGAGCAGTATCCATGGCCCGCTGTCTATCCAGTTCCTTGGCAAATTTTTGCCAGGCTGCCTGTGTCCTGTCAGATGGGCTGATAGAACCCTGATGGCTTGCCTGCCTATGCCCGATCCCACACTCCCCTCAACTCCACCCTTGGCCCACTAGATCATTGAAGGCGCTGACCCTGACAGTTGCCACCTGCTCTGCCCTCCTCTTGTCACCTGGGCTTCCAACCCTACTGGAGGGTCATCATGAAGTCACATTGGGTCCCCAGAGCATTACTGTCATTCACGGGTCTGCGTGTCCCACAGATGCTCAGCTTAGAGGTCCTGCAGGCAACACTCACTTCTGCATGGATTTGCTAGCTGGTCACTTTCAGGATCTGTGGGTTAGCGCTCCTCTTGTTTCTCTTTAGGTAAATACCTATGAGCAGGAAATGAAGGCCATGAAGAACAACTTTGAGAAGGAGAGAATGGAGCTAGAGCAGGCACGCCAGCAGGAGGTCAAGGGGCTGGAGGCCCAGAGAGCAGACCTGGAGGCGCTGTGCGCCAAGTCGCAGGAAGTCATCCTGGGCCTGCGGGAGCAGCTGCAGGACATGGCAGGTGGCGCTGAACCCTTGGGGGCCAGACTGAGCGCCTGCTGCGCCCCGGTGCTCTGCGACCTGGCCCAGCGGCTGGACGAGCATGCACGGCGGCGGCACCAGAGCGAGCTAAGGCAGATCAGGTCTGTACTCCGCAGGTAGGGCGAGCTGGCTCCTGCTGGGGAACCACGGTGAGCCAGGTGGGGATGGAGAGTGAAGGAACAATCGCACTGAATCAGAAACATGCATGACACAGTGTGGGCGACAGCAGCTTGCTGTGACACATTTAAGCTCTGCTGCACCAGGAGTGTGTCTGGGCTGCCTTTATTTACTGCATTCAATTTTCAGGAAATGGCGGGTGCAGTAGGAAGATGAGAACTAGCAAAAGGGGAAAGACAGTTAACTTGTGGGCCGAGGATTTAACTCGGTGGGGCCGAGGATTTAGCTCAGTGGTTCTGGCACCTGTTTTGCAAGTGCAAGGGCCCAGGTTTGATCCCTGGTAACTATATATAACAATACCCGGCATGATGACTCATGCCCATCAGCAATTAGTACCACATACCACAGTGCCGAGCATGGTGGCTCACACCTCTAATCCTAGCATTCAGGAGGCAGAGGCAGGAGGATTGCTGTGAGTTCAAGGCTGAGCTCAGGGCCAACCTGAACTACAAAGCGAGACTCTGTCTCCAAAAAAAAAAAAAAAAATATTAAGATGGTTAATTTGTGTTAGTGAGCTTCCTGAAAAGTCTCAGAACAGCCACCAAAAAAAAAAAAAAGGGTTATATGGAACACAGAGAGCATTTCTTCTGTTGAGATAGGGTCTTGCTATGCAGTTCAGGCTGGCCTTAAACTCACTGTGTAGCCCAAGCTGGCCTCAAACTTGTGGTGATCCTCCTGCCTCAGCCTCCTCAATGTTGGGATTAAAGGTGTGCGCCACCACACGTGGTTCCAGTGTGTTCTTGTGTTAGTTATTGAGAAATCCTGCTGCCTGAGGCTGGCCTGAAGGAGCGTGAGGCTCTTTGGGTGACACACTACTGGCCAGGACTGGGCACCTTGGTATCTTTGTGGGTGGGAGGCTCTCCTTGGTCAGGGGAGTTGGGGTCACCAGAGTGTGTGGGACAGTGATAGGGAGGAGTCAGTACCTCCTACCTACCCCAAGAGACACACAGACCATAGGGCTATGAGAATAGACCATCAGCCTCTGGGACCTAGAGGAAACCTCCTTTTTGAGTTTTGTGCTTGTCCTGAGGTCTTTTCACTTAAACCCAAGCGTAGGTAGAAGGGACTCAGCCTGGCCCCTTGCAGGCCTCTGCGGTGGCCAAGGGACAGGCCTGGAGGGCAGGGCAAGCCCATAATGGCTGCTCAGGGCCTCCAGTGCCCTGCCTTGGATTTGGGGGCAGGACTTTAATTCTGTGACACTGTGTTCTCTGAACCTTTCAAGCCATCATTGTGTCATGCGGCTTCCAAGCAGCTTCTTCATAAAGAACGCAACATCAGGGACAGATCCTATGGGACTCTGAGGAGGGTCCTAGGACGGACAGAGGCCTTGGGCTCAGGGATGCAAGGTTGGATGCAGTGTGGGAGCTGGGAGACAGCTGTTAGGCAGGAGAGTGCAAACCAGACAAGGGAGCAAGTTGTGTGACCCGTGGTGCCTCTCCAGGCAGGAGGCTGCGGAGGAGCTGAGCTGGACGCTGTCCCGGCTGGAAGCCCAGCATGACATACACTGCAAGAGCCTGGTGCTACTGCACCGGTGTGAGAAGGACCAACTGCGCCAGGCACACCTGCGGCGGGAGGAGGAGGTGCTTGCACATTGCCAGGAGCAGCAGCAGAGGCTGCAGGAGGCCCTTGGCAAGGAGCAAGCCCAGATGTGCAGGTCCTTTGCGCTGGAGAGGCAGAGACTGGAGCGTGCCCATTGCGAACAGGTGGGGGGCCTGGTCCAGGAGGCAGAGGCACTGCGGGCCCTGCTTCGAGGTAGAACCACTATGACTGTGGATAAGGAGCAGCAGGGAGCACCCAGCTCCACGTCCCCAAGCTCGGACACCCATGGAGGAAGTCAGGAGCCAGCGGGAGATGGGCCTCGCCAGCCCTGCTGTGAGGACACTGGGTCCAGAGGGCCTGCGGAAAGCCTGGACCACGAACAGAGCTGCTGGAGTCTGCTGGGTGCAGAGGAGGCAGCTTTTGTCACCTGTGAGGAGTCATACGTGCAGTCTCCTGGGCAAAATGAGGGGGCTGACCCCAAGGAGCCAGCACCTTCCACAAGGGCCACAGCAAGCCCGAACTGGTCTGATGTCCAGGAGCCACCCTTGTGGGATGCAGGGAAAACTGGTGCCCTGCAGACCTGGCTCCAGCACCATGTAGGGCCCCTACCACCCCACTCTGAGTTCTCAGACCCAGCAAGGGAAACTGAGGCAGATATGGCAGAGAGAGAGAAGAATGACATGAAAACCAAACTTTTGCAGCTAGAAGACTTAGTTCGGGCTCTTGAGAGAGAAGCAGATTCAAGAGACAATGACAGGTATGAGCTTTCTTTCTTTCTTTTTTTTTTTTTCCAGTACTGAGAATTGAACTCAGAGACTTCACATTGAGCTATATTCCTGCCCCCCCCCCACCTTTTTTTTTGAGATAAGGTCTCCCTTTGTAGTTTAGGCTGGCCTGGAACTCACTATGTAGCCCAGGCAAGCCTCAAACTCACAGCAATCCTCTTGTCTCTGCCTTCCGAGTACTGGGATTACAGGCATGAGCCACCACACCCAGAATTGTGGTGTGTGGTACAATCTGATCGCTGATGGGCATGAGTCTCCATGCCCAGCATTATGGTATGTAGTCACCAGGGATCGAACTCGGGACCTTATACTTGCAAGGAAGGTGCTGGAACCACTGAGCTAAATCCCTGGACCTCTCCTGGCCCTTTTAAAATTTATCTATTTAATTTTTTTGAGATGAGGGGTCTTGCTAAGTCACTGAGTTGCCAAGGCCGGGCTCAAACTTGCAATCCTGTCTCAGCTGCCCAGAGTACTGGGATAACAAATGTGTCCCAGCACACCAGGCTTGGTCCCCAGGCCTAAAAGCAGAACTAGACGAACCGGGCTTTGTTGCCAGCGCTTCTCACGAGCTCCTTCCGCACCAACTGGCTCAGGATGCCATGATGGCCACAGAGCTCACTATGCAGGCACCATGAGCCCAGCCCAGCCCTCTGTCCCCACCTCTGGCCTTGCAAGGACAGGGACTGAGCATGGAGGTCCCACAGTGGTCCTGGGCTGGCTGTAGCCCTCTTTCTGCTGACTCTGAGAGGTAGATGCAGAACTGTGGCCTGATCTGTGTGCTGGGCATGAGGAGACAGTGCCCAGCTGCCTCCAGGCTGGCAGAGGACAGTGTGGAGGAGTTGTGCTTAGAGAGGGCTCTGGGTCCCATGTCCTGGGATGGCTTGGGATGTGCAGGTACTGAGTGGCCGGGGAGTGGAGCAGTGACTGCTGCAGATGTCGGTCTGTTGGCCAGGTCCCCAGGTGTGGAAGCAGGCATCTCCTGCCCTGTCTCCTAGGGGACACAGATAGCATGTGATCTGTCACAGGTGTGAGGATACTGTTGCCCATGTGATGCCCTTGCTTGCTGGCTTCATTGCTCTCTGTTGCGTACACTAAGCATTGATTTTTATGGGGACAGTGCAGAGGTTGTCACGTCACTGGTTCAGGTGATGATATCTGTGGTCACAGATGAGGGACAGGACATGGTTGTGGGGCATGGTCCAGGGTACAGCTCTGCAGAAGAGCTTGCTCAGTACCTGTGAGGCCCCAGGCTCTAGCACTGGTGCCTAGGAACTGTGGCGCAGGTTTGCAGTAGACCAGAGGGTAACTGAGCCCACTGGCCAGCTGGCAGCAGGAAGCGCTGGTGCCCACTCGAAGCCTCCATATTCCAGGCCCACCATCTACCCCCACTGTCTAGGGTCTGCTCGTGCCTATCCTGATGTTCCTGCCTCTGGGCAGGCACCCCCTATATATGGAGCCATTCTCACTGTCCTTGCATCCAGATCACCCTATCCCTGACGCTGTGGTTGTGCTGTGACAAAGGGCACGGTGGGCATGGTGCCATGCACATCCTCTAGAGCTTCTGCAGGTGTGATTGGCCCTCTACAAGTGGACACAGTGTGGGCACAGGCACCCGGCAGCTTGGCACCTCCAGCCCGTGCTGACCCATCCCTGCCTCCTGCTAGATCCCCAGTCTCTTCCTTCCTCCAGCCCCGCAGTCATCAGGCCTCAGCTGGGCAAGAGTCGGGACCACAGTCAGAGGAGAAAGCCAAGTGAGAGAAGGTAGCACTGTGAAGAGAATAGTCTGGATGTGGGCCGACCTCGCTGTCCCCTCCTCCACACACTCTGCTTTGCCCTGCATCAGTTGGGATCCTCGCAGATATTATGACACTTTATTGCCAAATACTTCTGCATGTTATTTTGTGAGAGCAGATGCTGCCTGATAATGTTGTTATCTCTCCAGTATTGTTATCACACATGGGAAATTTAACATGACTAGCATGGTCTTTTTTTCCTTTTGTGGTGCTGGCGATGGGACCCAGAGCCCCGCACGTGCTGGCTGGACCTTCACACTGACTTGCACCCCGGCTCACAGCGCTGAAGTTTAATGTGCCCTCCATTGTCAGAGCTCCCAGCTGTTCTGTGTATTCTTTCTGGGTCATGCCTTGGTCTCCAGATCCAATCAAGGTTTACACTGTGCATTTAGTTATCATTTTTCTAGTAGACACTAGCTGCAGCTAGATTGACAGAAAGAGTCTATCCATCTCTCTCCCTCTCTCTGTCTCTGTCTCTCTCTCTGTACAGCCAGGCAAATGCTCAGTGCTAAACTGCACCCCAGCCCCTCTCACCTGTCTCTGGGTGGTGGCGCCAAGCCTTCCCACCTCACGTGGTGCTGACGTGACTCTCTTGCCCCCCTCTCCTACATTTTTTTTTTTTGAGACAGGGTCTCGCTTTGTGGTTCGGGCTGGCCCTGAGCTCAGCCTCCAACTCACATCACAGCAATCCTCCTACCTCTGCCTCCCGACTGCTGGGATGACAGGCGTGAACCACCGGCACTGTGGTATGTGGATCTGATTGCTGGTGGGAGTGAGTCTCTATGCCCAGTATTACTGTATGTGGTTACCTGATCGAACCTGGGCCCTTGCGCTTGCAAGACAGGCACCAGAAACACTGAGCTAAATCCCTGGCCCTCATTTTATTTCTAAAATGTCTGTTTGATCTTATCTGTTATTGGTGTTTTCTTTTTATTATTCTTTAATTTCCATCTTTTATTTATATAATAATGTTGTAATATTAATTTTTCATTTATTGCTAATAATTCCATTACCTGAAATTCCTGGAGAATCTAATTTTGCTTTTTTTCTTTGCTAGTTGTTTTTGTTTCTATCTTGTTTTTGCTCCTCTTGATAGTGTTTTTGTATGTTTGGATAATTTTTGACTGGGAGCTCCTGTTGACTTGATGTGATCTCTGGGAATCTTGGGAGCCTTAACAGGAAATGCTTTTCTGAAGAATGGTTTGTGTTGCTCTTGGAGAAATTGGGGAGCTGCTCAACTAGGACCCCGTGAAATTCTTTTGCAGCCCTGGCCATCTAGGTGTGATTCTAATTTGATAGAATTGTTGTGATTTTTTTTTAAGGGATACTTGGAATTGAACCCAGGGCCTTGCAAGGCACGTGCTATACCACTGAGTTACTACTTCCTCAGCCCTTCAATTTTTTTTTGAGCCAGGCATGGTGGTGCATGCCTGCCTATAATTCCAGCACTCAGGAGGCAGAGGCAGGAGGATTGCTGAAAATTTGAGGTCAGCCTGAGTCTCACAGTGAGTTCAAGATCAGGCCAAACTGGCAAGACCTTATCTCAAAAAAAATTTTTTTTTAAAAAACAAGATCTCCCTGAGTTGACTAGGTTAGTCTTAAACTTTCAGCCTCTTGCCTCAGCCCCCTGAATAAATAGGTCTACAGGTGTGTGGCACCACACCTGGTTGTAGAATCCAGATAGGTGGGCAAAAGGCAGGTGTCCCTGATACAGTCTCTGCCTTGCTGATGTGGCACTGACAGGCTCTGGCACAGCTTTGGGTACCTTCCTGCTCAGCCTTCAGGTCTTTGTTTTCTTTTGGCCTTGGAGGGTTTCTCTGAGGACATTGGCTTACTGTGCACTCAGCCCTGCAAGGACCCCGGTGCTGAGTGCAAGGATGAAGTGGAGCCTACAGCTCTCTGGGCTTCGGGAAGTGACCCAGCAATTGTTCCCAACACAAGTCTCAAGTATTTCTTTCCACTTCTTGAACTATTTGCTGCTTTTAAAATTCCAGTGACTTCTATTTATTTTTTTGTTAGTTTCTCAAGAGTCAAAGGAGTCTTATAAAGGAGATACTTATGTTTAATATAAGCATGGTACATAAAATGATCATGAAGAAATCATGTAGCTTTGGGTCTTTTTAGGTTAAAAAATTGAGAAAGGGCTGGAGAGCTCAGTGTTTCTGACGTCTGCCTGGCAAGTGCAAGGTCCTGAGTTCGATTCCCAGTAACCACATGCCACCATGCAGAGTGTGATGATTCACATCTGTAAGCACAGCACTGGAAAACCACATACCACAGTGCCGGGCATGGTGGCCCATGCCTGTAATCCCAGCACTGGGGAGGCAGAGGCAGGAGGATTACTGTGAGTGCGAGGCTAGCCTGGGCTACATAGTGAGCTCAGGGATAGCCTAAAATGCAAAGTGAGACCTTGTCTCAAAAACCCCAAAAAACTGAGAAGACAAAGCCAGACAGAGATCAATGGGTGAAAGGTGTAAATGTGAGCCAGGCCCGTTACCTGAAGAATAAATGATCTGGAGCCATAAGTGGCCCTCATGCAGCCTTGGGAGTGATCTGTGCTGGTGAACAGTGACACTGTCACCTCTGCAGACTGGAACTGTCAGAAAGCAGAGCAGCTGGCAGGCAGGTCCCATGGTGGCTGCTCACTCCTGCTTCTGCCCTCATGAGGGCCACCCTGTATCTCTGTGGTCCCTGCCTCAGTTTCCCCTCTCTGGGCTCATCTTGGATGCAGGATGGATCCTGTACACACTGGTCCTCTGGCTCTTGTTCTTTTGGCTCTGCAGCAGTTTGCAGGCAAGAGATGGATGTCCTGAGCTGTCATGGGGACTCTCCTAGCACTGAGTGTCCGGGGCTGGACCTCCCATGTGCAGGCCGCAGGGTCACCAGATGCAGGAACCTGCTGGCTGTGGTAAGAGTGACAAAGCCCAAGTGCTGAGCCATGGCGAACCGCCACCAGCATGCCAGAGAGGGACCAGGGTACAGTGTGTCATCACAGGAGGAGAAGGCAGGGCTCACGCCTCCTGTGGGGAATGGAATGGATGTGCCTGAGCCTCCAGCAGCAGAGCCAGGCTGAGCCTCACCAGGCTTTTCACAACTTTGTAGGCTGGAGCTCCAGAGGCTTTCTGAAGAAAACAGTTTGCTGAAAACTGACCTGGAGAGAATTCGGCAGGAACTCGGAGCTGCAGAGTACATGAAGGACACACAGAGGTAAGGCCCCTTGAGCCACCTGGGCCTGCGCAGCTGTGACACACAGGGAGAGGCACATCTGCCCTCACTCCAGAGGCCCGCGCGGGCCACGCTGATACCTGAGCAGACCAACAGGCGCACCCTGGCCTCCTCCGACAGTGGGAAGCCTCCTCCCTCCCTCCTGTGCCATGATCTTGGAAGTGGAGACAGAGCCTTTGCACAGGCCCACAGGCATGCATGGCTCAGACCAGCCTGACAAAGGGCCCTGGCTGCATCCTGGGGCAGGCAGTGTTTTTGAGGGCTGAGCTGCTGCTGGGCCCCTTAGCTGGCAGTCTGCTTGTTTACATCTGATGATATTACAGCTATGTTGTTCCCAGAGTCATTGCACCATAGAGACAGTCAGTGAGGCAGAGCTGAGGCAGGTCCTGGGCAGGAAGGGGCTAGAGCCCCAGCAGACAGGGACCTGCACCTCCAAAGGGGAGCAGATGAGGGGTGGCTTCTGCAGTCACTGCGGCAGACGTCTACAGCAAGTTTGTCTTTTTTTTTTAGCTGCCTGTTTCAAGATGAACTCAGCTCTGAAATGCTGAGGATGCGGTTCTGAGTGGATAGAATTGCAGTGGTTTCTCTAGAGTCAGCACAGTTGCTGATACATATTAGCAATTCCTCCATCCAACAGAAATCACTCTTCCCCAGACTGCATTGCCACGGCCTGAGAGCACGGGGCTCAGCAGATGCGGCTGCGTTGTCTTCCTGCTGCAGCTGGGAATAGTTCCCTATTTTGCTTTAAAAAAAAAAAAAAAGGCCTGCGTAACTGTGAACTGAAGAGTTCACAAAGGGATTTGTCCTTACAATAATGTCAACATAGTACTTTCCAAGTCAAGGTTTTACAGTCCTAGATCCCCATCTTGGGGTGGGAATGGCTTCCCAAATAAAAATGGGGATACACATTGGGATGCGTCTTTCTTGTTGAGGCTTTTGCTGTGTCTTAACTTTTGCTATGTCTTAACTTGCTTTCCAACTGGTACCTTTGTCAGATGCTCCTGCCTCTCAGTGTGAGCAGTGGCAGTGCCCACAGGCGTCCAGGCAGGCAGTGCCCATCCTGTCAGAGCTGCAGCTCTCAGTCACTGTGGCCCGGTGAGTGACAGCCAGGGACAAAGACACTGAGTGCTGCCCAGTGACACTGTTGATTGTGCTTCCTCAATAGGCAGGAGATTGAGGCTCTGAAGAGAGACAAGGCGAAGGTCTTCTTGGAAATGGACGAGCTCAGCATCCAGGTCAGGTATTGACCATGGCGTGACCCAACGCCACTCCCCTCCATCCCAGTGCCATAGTTCCTCACTTTAAAAAAGGAAGTAGCAAACTTTTCCTTGAGAGATTTGCGAGTGAGGGCCGAGGATCTAGTGCAGTGGTGCCACTGCCTACCTTGCAAGCATAAGGTCGTGAGTTTGATCCCCGGTACTGAAAAAAACCCAAACCACCAAACAAAAAACAAACTTGAAATTGAGTTGCCAGCCCCTAGCTCCCCTCATAGTTGGGAATTTGTCATGGCCATGAAGGCCTACCTGTCCCATCTGCTGGCATCTACATCTAAGTCACATGTGGTTATGTCGCTCTTGGTCTGACCTTGTTTGTAGGGCCTCAGGTTTGCAAGGCTCCTGGGTGGCCACTGTTTAGCACCACCCTCTGTCTGGGCTTGCCTGGGCTTCCTTGTGACACACTGGGAACAACTCAGAAGTTACAGTGTGTCCTGTGTTATCCTCGTGGGGACAGAGTAGACTGCACGTTTGCTGCTGGTGGCCACAATGACTGCCTGGGTGAGGGGAGTGGGCTAGGCCTCCCCACAGCAGGCTGTTTCCCTCTTTGTAATATGGGGACAGACTGATACTGCTGGTGTCCTGTCCCCAAACCCTCCCCGTGGATTCCAGTACCCTTTGTTTCTTGGAGTCTTTGTGACTACGATGAGAGTTGGTCACTTTTGCTAGTTGGCATTCTTGTGTGAAGAGGGGCTTTCTGCATTTGTTTATCCCACTGGGTTGCTGTTGGGTATTACAATCCATTCCAGCTGCAGTTACAGTGATGCTTGCACATGGAAGACCAGCACAGCAATTATGTGCCTCCACAAGGTCCTCAGTAGTCTCCAGCACTTCCTTTCTTTCTGGTGGTCCCAAGAGATCCCAGCTTCCTCTGCTCTTCCCTGGCCCCAGCCCTGGAGCCACCATTTCTCCAGGGTGCAGTGATTGTGCCCCTTGTCCTGGGCTGTGCTATTTCCGGACATGCTCAGTGGACGCAGCTGCAGAACATGTGTTCACGTGCATCCACACATGCGTGTGAAGTCTGTTTATGCGTCTTACCACACAAAATCCATGAGTCCAAACTCATCCCACCCAGCATCACCGGGTTGATTGTGGCTGTGTCTGACTCATTTCTCCCACTGTGAGCATCTGCTTTCCATCAGCCTCGGCCTGTTCACTTGGAATCTGACCTGAGTCCTAACCTATGTGTGAAGGCCCTTCCCACCGTGTGAGTACAGACTCCATGGCACTGCCTGTGCCCTAGGTGACTGGCATCTCTGCTGGGCCTCTTGATTATTATGTAGTGAGCACACATTAGGCTTTGCCATCTTTAGTGTTCTTTCAATTTTTAAATTTATTATTTAACTGATACTTAAAAGTTATACATATTTATGGGGTGCTGTGTGATTTTTCTTTTGTACACAAGTCTGAATCTCTGAATCACATGCTAGGTAAGTGGTTTGCCACTAAGCTATATCTTCAGCCTTTTTCATTTTTTATTTCTTTTTTGAGATAGGATCTTGCTGTGTAGCACAGGCTGGCCTCAAATTCACAGTAATCTTCCTGCCTTGGCCTCCCAAGTGCTGGGATTATAGGCATGAGCTGCCACACCCAGCTTTGATTTTTTTTTTTTTTTTTTTGAGACAGTTTTAAATTCCCTAAGGCGACCTTGAACAAGGAATCCCCATACCTTGGCTTCCTAAGTGGCTGGTTCCCTAGTGTGTATCCCCATTTTTATTTGGGGAGCCATTCCCTAAGGTGACCTTGACCTATAATATGTGATTTTTTAATACAGGTATACGTTTCATGTTTAAATAAAGTTAAACATAACTAATTCCTCAAAAACATTGATGATTTATTTGTAGTAAAACATTCAAAATCTTTCCTAGTTTCTAATGTTCATCACACATTGATAAACAGTTTTAGGAATTGAAGTGAACAGCGTGGACATTTGTTACCTGAGATGGTAGCATCTGTATAGTATATCAATATTATCCATGATCAGTCTGCTATGCAGTTGTCTGCTGAATTTTTTTGTTTGTTTTTTTAAACAGGGTCTTGCTTTTTTGTAGTTCAGGCTGGCCCTGAACTCAATGTGTAGCCCAGGCTAGCCTCACACTCTCAGCAATCCTCCTATCTCTGCCTCCTGAGTGCTGGGATTACAAGCGTGAGCCACCAAGCCCTGCACTGTGGTATGTGGTACTGGGGATTGAACTTGAGACCTTGTGCTTGCCAGGCAGATGCTGGAACCACTGAACTAAATCCTCAGCCCATATGCCGGAATTTTTTACTTTATTATTCGTTTCCATTAAAATTTTTGAATTGACAATTGCATGTCAACTGCAAGATGGCCATGGTTGTATTCTGTCACCTGATATGAAGCTCATGAACAGAAACAAAATTTTGCCAAATGCTTCTGTTTGTGAACCAGACAGTTCACAAATGAGGTGCTACTGTATATTCACACATCATGATTCCCTGGAAGCTTTGGTGGGCCTGTCTTCCTTGAGGACAAGAAGAGAACAGAAAATTCTGGCACAGTAACAGAACCACACACACTGAGACATATATTTACCTTCTGTGTTGGGGGCCAGAAGTGCCAGCAGTTTGGCTCCAGTGGGCCCTCTGCCTTCTCACTGTCCTCTCACAGTCTGGATAGAGGGCTCTTCTCAAAGTCACCTGCAGTTATAATCGGAAGTTTTACACCATCATTCTTTCCCATTCAAACTGTACTCTTATGGGGCACCAATGCACTGGAGTAGGACTGCTCTTTATGATTATCTCCTTAAAAGCTCCATCTCCAAATATAATTCCTCAGGGTTAGGGCTTCCATGTGTGGAGTTAGCAGGCACACAATTCCAGCATTAGTAGTCACTTTTACCTCAAGGGGCCTGACGACCTTTACTCTACTCTGATCAATATGGACTGAGGAGGCCAGGGACAGGGGCTTGGTGCTCCCACTGAGCCCCTGCATCTTGAGAGGCCCCCATGGTCCCACGTCCAGGTCATGTTGCAGAGGATGGCACAGGGTGGCAGATTCTGTTAGCGACATCTATGGAAATATAGTTCACTGTGGTGTCTCCTGACCCAGAGCTCCTATTTTTCCCTGTGACACTGGCTTTTTGAAGGAACCAGGCAGTGTTTCAGGCTGTCGCATTCTGGATCTGTCTTGGGTCACCTATTTGTCTTGTGACCCAGAAATTAGGCCTGAAGGCTTAGTCAGATCCAGAGGAATCCTCTTTGACACAAATACCCATTTGTTTAACACCTGCTGGTGCTGGTATCTCCTGTTGGCTTCCACTGTAGAAGTTAGCTGAACACAAGTTTTAGGAATTGAAGTGAGCACCATGGACACCTGTCACCTGAGGTGGTAGCACCTGTACCCCAGATGCAGGGCTCAGAGAAATCATAGCATCACCTGTGTGGCATTTGAGATCACTGTGCTGAAGCAGTTTCTGGAGAGTATGGCTATTTTCAGGAGTCACACAGGGCTGAGTGTCAGGAAACACTGTACATGTGGGGTGTTTGTGTGTGTGTGTGTGTGCGTACACACATGTATATGTGCTGTGTGCATGTATTTGTGGTCTGCATACATATGTACATGTGTGGGGTGGGGTACGTGCATACATAGAGAGCAAGATGCCAGTGCAGATGGAGCAGGTGTAAAGTGAATGCATTGTCCTTGTTCTGGTCTGTGCTTGCTGATGTTCTGTATGTTTAAAATTATTTCCAAAGAGGGCTGAGGATTTAGCTTAGTGGTTCCAGAACCTGCCTTGCCAGCTTAAAGGCCCAGATTCGATCCCCAGTAACCACATACAACAAAGCTGGCTGTGGTGACTCATGCCCACCAGCAATCAGTACCACATACCACAGTGCTGGGCATGGTGCCTCATGCCTGTAATCCCAGCACTCGGTTGGCTGAGGCAGGAGGATTGCTGTGAGTTCCAGGCTCACCTGGGCTACATAGTGAGCTCAGTGCCATCTTGAACTACAAAGTGAGACCCTGTCTCAAAAAAAAAAAAAAAAAATTCCAAACAAACTTTAAATACTCAAGTTAAATAGAAGTTTATTAATAATTAATATTAATAATACCAAGCACAAGGTCTCAACCAGTTCATTAATACCAGGTGTCCAAGGAAGGTCATTTTCTATTAATGAATCAGAGGTGTCCTCAAAGAACAAGATCAGGGCTGGGGATTTAGCTCAGTGGTTCCAGCACCTGCCTTGCAAGTGTAAGGGCCCAGGTCTGAATCCCAGTAACTACATACAATACTGGGTGTGGAGACTCACACCCACCAGCAATCAGTACCATATACAACAATGCCAGGCCTGGTGGCTCATGCCTTTAATCCCAGCACTTTGAAGCAGAGGTAGGAGGACTGCTGAGTTTGAAGCTGAGTACAGGACCAGCCTGAACTACAAAGAGATCCTGTCTCAAAAAATTAAAAGAATCAAGATAATATGGATCAATATGGAAAATCAACATTAATGTTCACCACACACTGATAAACATAGAGAATGATCTTGCCAGATAGAATCGGCAGGAGCTTCTAATGCATAGAACCCTGAGGTTCTGGAGAAGAGAATGACTGAGATTCTCAGAGAAGTTGCCAACCTTGGACAAATCCAACTGAAGCAACTTCGGGGTCCTCTACATACTTATTCAACTGACAAAACCAGAATAGTGTGCCTCATTCTTAGAGCATGCCACCCACAGGGCTGAGCTCCAGCAGCCGAGGGCCTCCTACTGCAGGCACCTCATCTTAAAACTGACCACAATGGGGAAAAAGCAACAAAGCACAAATATAGATTGTGCAAAGGGTCATGAGAAGAAAAGGAGGATGCTGGAATTTCCTTGGTGAGGGGCACAGGGCCAATTTCCCAGCTGCTGCTTCTATGCCTGGTGCATCTGCATTCACCCAGGGGCATCTGCAAGTGTCTGTCCTCTGGCCAGCAGTGACTGTGAGAAAAAGCAAAGTATCCCATTCAGTAGACTCATGCCACCTGCCAGAAGTTCTTGTAGGCCCAGTGACAAAGATTAAGGGAGACTTTGAAGAGATTGTCACTCTTCAGATTGAATTCAGTTGTTTTTAACCTTTAAATTGCTTAAAATGGCTTAGAAATAACCATGCGGGAAGTGAGACAGATGCAAATGGTCTTCACTGTGGTGGACCACGGTCATGGCACATAACAGCCCTGGTGGCTGAGGCCTGTTTCTCCTGAGGAACGCCAGGACTCTGGTCCTTGGCATTCCTGTCTGTGCTGCCGGGTGTCAGGCACCTCACTTCTCAATGCCACCCCACTTCTCACTGCCAGCACCTTCCTCTTCCCCAGACCCTGCCAAGTGCTTCTGGAAAGCAAAACTGTCCCTGCTTGGGAACCACTGGAATGGAGCTGCCAGCTGAAAAGCCTTTTCTCAGTTTGTTTTAACCCTTTTCAGGTGTCAGGATGGCAGAGTGATCTAAGGCTCCAGACTCAAGCTCTGCTTCCTGTGTTTTACCTTTTTTGCTCTAGAATCAGAAATATAAGAACGAAGTGTCACAGCTCAACTGCAGGGCCCTTCAGCTGGAAGGGGTTGCTTCTACCCATCAGGCCCAGAATGAAGAGAACCTTGCAGCTGCTCGGCTGTTAACACAGAGGCTGGAGGAAGCGGAGCACCGCGAGGAGCAACAGGTGAGGGCAAGCAGGAGCTGTGGGTACAGACAGGTGATGCCCAACTCTCACGGCCAAGCAAGTGGACTCCAGCAGGGGAGCAAGGGGCTTCCGAGCCCTGGGGAAGTGAGTGGGCTCAGCAGCTTCAGCAAATCCCCAGGGCTAAAGAAAGTAGCCACTGTGTCCACAACCCAGATGTGCCAGGGAGTGGAGGAGCGCCAAGAGACCCAAGGAAATGCCTGCCGATGAGGGGGTGGATTATGAAGATCCTCTTCTCAATGGGTCTTTAATTATAATAATACTCAGAAAGGCACTGATTTAGCAGACCAGTTGTCATTATATTATAGTTAAGGAAAACATTAAAATGATATTTAAAAATGATAATACAGCTAATTTGTGATATAGCTATAGTAAATACATATTATATACACCAGGAATGGGGAACTTAAAAGATTTCCATGTTAAAATTTAAAGAATTCTTTATGTCTTTCTTTTGTAGTTCAGGATGGCCCTACGCTCACTATGTAGCCCAGGCAAGCCTCAGACTCATAGCAATCCTGCCTCTGCCTCCTGAGTGCTGGGGTTGCCACACCCAGCATTGTTGTATATGGTTGCTGGGGATCGAACTCAGGACCTCAGGCTTGCAAGGCAGGTACCAGAACCACTGAGCTAAATCCCTGGCCCCTGAGAATTCTTGATTAACTTATAAAGAGATGCCATAGGCATTTGAATTTTAATAAAACAAATTTGATTATCATGATAACTTAAATTGATATGAATAGTATTAATATTTACAACAGGGCAGTAATTATTTAAATTTAAGCAACTAACTAAATTCAGTCGATGTATAGATTTATTCATTTTATTGTAAAAAGACCAATAAAAGTGATCAGATCCATTTGCACCACCAATGGTACAAGCCACCCAATGGGACAGTCATGCGTGTACTACCAGTGGTTCAAGTTGGCTAGAATGATCAAGTTCAAATCAGAGCCTTTGGGCAGCAAAACATGAATAACACCCTGTCATGAACCTATTAGAGTACAAGCAGTAAAAAACAGAATAAAATGAAACTTAGTGAAAGGAAAGGATAAGGTCCAGTGGCCATGAGCTGGGTAGGAACTCATCGACAAGGCTGAGGTGGCAGGCAGTTAAGGAAGTGGCAGTGGTGGGTGGGAAAGGAGACCACCAATTTGCAGTGTCCATGGGGAAGGGCACTTACCCTTTTTTCAATACTTTGTTCCATGCCTAGTCAGCTCTGGGAGGGATTTTAGAGTAGACTACATAGCAGGACATCATGAGCTGGCTTTGTCCCATTGATGAACAGGACACCGTGGAACAGCTGGTTAGCAAAGGGCAGGTGACAGCTCCTACAGACAGCAGTTCCCAATTCCCCAGGTCTACCATGTCCTCATCTGGACAGTCTGGTCCAGGCATGCTAGAATGTCCCCCAGACTGGGCAAGTCTTGGGAGTGCAAAAGGGCCATCTCAAGAACATGGTGCTGACTGCCTGTTTTTCTCTGGCACAGTGCAGTTGCAGAATAGAGTTAAATGCTGATGCTAGGACATGCTAGGACTGCTGTAAGCCCCTCAGAGCACAACTCATCAAAATGAGTCAAGAACTTCAAATGTTCATGATTGGACATTCACGATCCTCCTTATGGGAATTATACCTAAGAACATTTTTTGGCAAAACTTAAGTGGAATTGGGCAGGGCATGGTGGTACCCACCTATAATCCCAGAAGAGGCAGAGACAGGAGGATTGCCTAGAGTTCCGAGGCCAGCCTGAGCTGCACAGTGAATTTAGGGCCAGCCTGAACTACAAAAGGAGACCCTGTCTCAAAAACAAAATGAAACAAAACAAAAACCCCCACAAAGTATTTTCATCACTGTGCTATTTACAGTAGTAAAACAGATGAGAATCAGATGGAATTGTGAGCAGTAGATGCTGAGTAATTGTGGTGCAGCTGCTGAGGACCCAGCTCTCCAATCACAACTGATGTCCTGAGGTTGCAGTCAGATTAAAGAGCAGCCCAGGAGCCTGTGTGTGCTGGAAAATGCAAGAATTACAAGAGGGTGTCAGGTGGGCTTGGGAACCATAGGAGACATGCACTTTGCCATGTTTAATTTTTGTAATATTCTGTAGTTTATGCATAAAGCACCCTAGGAGGCTATTGCTGGTATTGTACTTGCAAAATTGTTTTTATAACAGTGTGCCCAGATCCAGAAGCTTGAAGCTGAACTTGAGTGCATGAGTCAGGAATGTCAGAGCCTGAAACTAGCATGGTCCAAGCTGACAGACAGCCGTGAGGAAGGCCGGGACCAGGTGGGTACGCATGGTGGTTGCAGGTGCTTGCCCCAGGCCTGGCCTGAGAGATGGCAGGGTCCACCTGGGTGGGCTGTGAGCTGGCTGAGGGCATAGAGCAAGACAGGCATGCTGTCCATTTCCCTAAACATGTGGCCACATCATACCTGCCTAGAATGGCCCCTGCTGGGGCTGTGACTCCCACTCATCAGTGGGATCTCAGGAGAACCAGGCTGAAGTCACCAGGGTGAAGTCTTATGGTATCAAGGAAACTATCCTGGATGGAGTCTCCTAGGTCAGAATGACGTAAGCCGGATTTAGATCTGGCCTCCAGGGGCTCAGGAGAAGGCAGTGGCTGAGAGACGCATGGATGGATCAGGTTCATGGCTGCAGCAGGCCCTGGCTCTCCAGCTTTTCCATGTGGCCACAGTGCGCTGGCCAGCGCTGGAAGTGTGGTGTGTGGCATTAGTGAATGACACCGTTTTTTACAGATGGAAGGTTACTCACGGTTACTCTCAGATTTTTGTTTTGGCCATTTTCCATTGTGAAATAAATGAGCCCTGTGGTAACTCCTGACATGATTGGTGTGGAACTTTTCTTCTGTGGCAGGAGGAACAGGAGTGGCTGGATACCGGGGCAGGGCGAGCAGCAGAGATGGAGTGGCTGTTGCGGGAGAAGCTGGACTGGGTGAGAGGCAGCATTTCTAACCCTCCAAGTCCGTTCCCTCCCCACACAACCTGGGAGCTCTTTACAGAGTCCAGTGCACCCTGTTTCCACATGGGACTGCCACATCAGAGGTCTAAACTTCAACCAGAGAGTGAGCAAATTACTTTCAGATTTTACCAAGTGTTATCCCACACTATATCATATATTGTGTTCCTTTGGGGAATTTTTTGTGGATCTTCCAGAAAAATACCTGTTCTGCATAGTAGGCAAGCAGTCTACCACTGAGCCACTCCCAGCACCCTGGTCCTTTCTAAACATTTTTTCAGACAAGGTCTTGCTAAATCACTAAGTTTCCCAGGCTGAGTTTGAATTTGCAGCCCTCCTGCCTCAGTCTCCAGGAAGGCAGGGATAATAGGTGTGTCACCACACCCTGCTTGCCATTGTACTTAAGTCCCTGTGTCAGATAGCTAAAAACCTGAGTAGTAGCTGTGACAGATGTGGCATGCGTGCATGCGGGGGTGGGGGGGGGGGCAGGCTGGTTGGCTGGCTGCATGGCACTTCTGCAAGGGATTCACTGTAAACATGGCTCTCCTCTAGTTGGAGAAGAGCACCAGATCCGGCCTGCTGCTCAAAGAGCTCTATGTGGAAAATGCTCACCTCACAAAGGCTCTTCAGGTTGCTGAGCAGAAGCAGTGGGGTGCTGAGAAGCAAAACCGTATCTTGGAGGAGAAAGTTCAAGCTCTCAACACGCTGATCAGCAGGCTTGCACCCGCGTCTCTCTCTGTGTAGGCCGCTTGCCTTCCTAGAAGTCACCCTAGAGGACATCTTCTGACCTTACACAGGACTGCAGTGAATGTCCGCTCTGCGCCAGATGGCAGGAAATGTGCACAGGGCGCAGGCCACGCTGTCGTTAGTGATCCTAGATAGTCCCCACCATGTGCTTCCAGTTTCACCTCCTACTGATTAAGCAGATCTGGGGCTCAGCAAAGAGCAGCTAAGAAAAAGAGTGAAGAAAGGGGTGTTGTACTTTTGTCTAGAAAAACACAGTGCAGAGTCAGGGCTGTGTATGCTCTTCCCATTTTATCGCAGCCTGGAGCTCGGATCACAAAATCTCTGGGTGGTGAATCCATGTGCTCCAGAGTGACTCTTCAGGCTGTGAAGTCATCCTGGACTCAGGAGGGACCAACACCTCTGTAGGGACTGCTGGGGTGTCTGGGCGGGCTGGTCTAACCAAGGTCTACACACTCAGGGACGATGGTGTGTGAAGTACAATCATTTTCTCACTGAAATGTCATCACACTGGAGATTGCACATATGTTAAAAAAAAAAAAGCATAGTTTTGTATCTTAAAATATAGCCACTTGGTTTAGCATAATGTACTACTATAATGTGAAATCACTGTACTTTGCCATAAATTCTTTTCTATTAAAACTGACTTAATTCTTTTTTAGTATAAAATATGACCTGGGCATGCTGGCACATTCCTATAATTTGAGCATTCACGAGACTGATGAAGTTTGATGCAAAAACTTTAAACAATATTATTTTTGAGACAGGGTCTCGCTTTGTAGTTGAGGCTGGCCCTGAGCTCAGCCTGCAATTCACATCACAGCAATCCTCCTGCCTCTGCCTCCCAAGTGCTGGGATTACAGGCGTGAGCCACCACACCTGGCACTATGGTATGTGGTGCTGATCGCTGCTGGGCGTGAGTCTCCACACCCAGTATAGGTATGTGGTTACCGGGGATTGAACCCGAACCCTTGCACTTGCAAAACAGGCGCCGTAACCACTGAGCTAAATCCCCAGCCCCTAAAAATATTTTCAAGTAAGATCCAACAGAAAAGAATGTATCATGACTAAGTGGGATTTTTTACAGGAATAGAGCTAGCTTAACCTCAGAAAATCAAGTAATCAGCTACTGCGATTCACCATTCATTAAGGACAAATGAAGGTCAATAGATGCAAGAACTGATGAAACTTAGTTTAACATCCATTCCTCATTTCCTGTAACGGACATGGCTCTAGGGAGCTGAGTGAGCAACGGTACAGTTTTCACTCTGGTTCTGGAAGTACTCGTGGAAAAACTTTTTTTTTAAGAAAAAACTTTTTGTCAGTTACTATTATTTGTTTTCAATTATGGTATTAAATTTGTTTTGAGGTTTCATTGAGAGAAGCTACAAATTTTGATATTTTTCCTGATGAAATACGGGCAAGAAAGGGAATGAAAAGCCAAATTAAGATATATATCCATGTACCAGCTCCTCATGAAGGATGTAACCATTGGCCGGGGATTTAGCTCAGTGGTTCTAGCATCTGCCAGGCGAGTGCAAGGTCCCAAGTTCCATCCCCCACATGTGTACCACATACCACAATGCCGGGCATGGCAGCTCACATCTGTAATCCCAGCACTCAGGAGGCAGAGGCAGGAGGATTGCTGAGAGTTCGAAGCTAGCCTGGGCTACATAGTGACTTTAGAGCCAGCCAGAACTACAAAGTAAGACCCTGTCTCAAAAGAATGTGATCATTATGTTCAATAAAAATGTACTAATAAAAATGAAAATTATTTTTTAAAAAAATGTACATCCCAGCAATCCTCCTGCCTCTGCCTCCCGAGTGCTGGGATTACAGGCATGAGCCACCTCGCCCGCCCGGCACTGTGGTATATGGTACTGATTGCTGCTGGGCGTGAGTCTCCACACCCAGTATGGTAAGTGGTTACTGGGGATCGAATCCCGGCCCTTGTGCTTGCAAGACAGGCACCAGAACCATTGAGCTAAATCCCCAGCCCTCCACTTATTTTTGTATATATATTTTATTTTGGGGGAGTAGGACTGAGGCAGGATGTCACTGTAATCTTGGACTACTGTGAGCTTGCTTATATAGCACTCACTGGCTTGAACCTGTGATCCTTCTGCCCATGCCTCCTGAATGCTCAGATATCAGGTATGTGCACCAGGCCTAACTGATTTATTACCTTTATAAGAAAATGTGATATATGCTTAAAATTTTAGCCACAACTCAAAGAACCAGTCAATATAAACTTCACAATTTCAAATTTTTAGCTAGTACACATTCATTTCAAATAACGACTGGGGCTAGGGCTGTAACTCAAGGGCACAGCCCTGGACTGGTGTCAGTCAGCTCTGTCCCTGGGAGGCCGAAGTATAGATGTTTCAGTGCTCTGGGTTCAGAGCCACAGGGGATGAGGTGACAGCACTCTGTGCATTCCCACGCTTGGTCACGAGAGGACATGCTCCAGAACTCCTTGTCTGATCAGCTGCTCACACTTCCATCGAGGCAGAAAGTGCTGAGGAGAAAGGGGAGGGGAACAGTCAGAGAAATAATCAAGATTTCATACTTATTTGCAGTCATTAAAAAGCAGTAGCTGGTAATTTTTCAAACTCCCACAGCTAAATAGTTCAAAATTCAACTTAACTGTATTTGCTGTTAAGATCAGCTGAAACTGATTCACTGAGCGGTACATGGAATTCTCACTTTCCTAAGTGAATTCACAGTTTGGACATCTGGACTCTGGTAGGCACTCCCCAGAGTCTGCGTTTCTGAATTTATGCACAGAAAACCCAGGAGGGGGAGGTGGATCACAGGTTAGCAATGGCACAGCAGCCCAGCGGGAAGATCATCAGAAGGAGCATCTTCCCCAAGAACTTTTAATGGTGGCAACTTTGCTTCTGTGCTTTTCAAGATTTAAAGGTACTCCTAAGTACAAGGGCACTATTCACATGCTGTGTGTGAAGATCCTGACACCGGCTGACAGCCATCTTGTGTCCCTAGGAAGGACACACTTGTTATTCTGAGAGCACTGAGAACAAGTGGAAAGCAGCCTTATTCCTTCTCCATCTAGATGATTTTATGTAGCACTGAATGGAGGAGGAAGACATGGAAGTGCACAGAAACTCATGGGAAGATGTTCAACTTCAAAGAAAGATTTACCTGGGTAAATGCGAGAATAGAACGTTACAAATTAAGGGCCAGGGATTTAGCTCAGTGGTTCCAGCACATGCCTTGCAAGTGCAAGGGCCTGAGTTCAATCCCTGGTAACCAATGCAGGAGGCACGGAGATTCCCGCCCACCAGCAATCAGAACCACAAACCACAGTGCCGGGTGTGGTGGCTCACTCCTGTAATCCCAGCACTTGGGAGGCAGAGGCAGGAGGATTGCTGTGAGTTCAAGGCTGAGCTCAGGGCCAGCCTGAATTACAGTGAGACTCTGTCTCAAAAACTAAAAAAAAAAAATAATAAGGCAAATAACCTTAGAAAATAATCTTGGTAAAAGGGATTATCAAAACTATTCAAACCAGCTAAAACAAAACAGGAGGATCACAAGTTTTAAGCCAAGCCTGGGCAACATAGTGACTTAGGAAGGTGCTGTCTCAAAACTTTTCTTTTCTTTTTACTTTTTTTTTTTTTTTTTTTGTAGTTTAGGCTGGCCCTGAAATCACTATGCAGCCCAGGCTAGCCTCCTGCCTTTGCCTCCCAAGTGCTGGGATTTCAGGTGTGAGCTACCACTCCCAACTCTGTGATATGTGGTAGGGAGACAGAACTTGGGGATGGAACTCAGGGACCTTGCACTTGCCAGGCAGATGCTGGAACCAATGAGCTAAATCCCCAGCTCGAAAATTTTCTTAAAAGGCATGGTGACTCACGCACACCAGCAATCAGTACCATATACCACAATGCCAGACATGGTGGCTCATGCTTGTAATCTTAACATTTGGGAGGCAGAGGTAGGAGGATTGCTGAGTTCAGGACCAGCCTGAACTACAAAGCAAGACCCTGTCTCAAAAAAAAAAAAAAAGGAATAAATTAAAAATAAAACAGCCTGGGATGAAACTCAGTACTAAGGCCCTGGATCCAATCCCCAGTACTACCTTAAACAAATTCAAGAAGCAAAATATAATTTCAGCAAACTGACACTTGAAGTTCCTGTCACAAACCCAAAGGCTTTACGAAGACTGACAAAATTCTTCTCAGTAAGTCATGAAGACACACAGGCCAAGGACTATCAACTAACTTGTTCACTGACTTTTAAACGGTGCATTTAATAGTTAATCTAATGCTATTATTTAAACACAATGAGCTTTACTTAATAGTTATTCTACTGCTATTATTTAAAAGAAGTCATAATTTCTCCTCAGGCTGCCATGCTAATAGGAATTAAAACACGTGATAAGAAAATATTGCTCTACTGATGTCTATGTTATAGGAATTATCTACACCACAGTATACGATCAATTTCAGGTCTGGCCAGACATTTTAGCAACCCATAGTATCAAATACAGTACTTGATGACAAAGTTAAGATATGGTGATTAAGTTTTTAGTGCCTTCATTTGTGTGCTTGAGTGCAGGGTGACAACTAAGAGACAGCTAAAAGCACCCCCAGAAGAAGGCCCTGTCTGTGTGGTCCACACAAGGGCGGATGAGAAGGCACTGCTGGTGAAAGAAGGCTGCCATTCTGCTGGGGACAGCACTGCCTGGGAACCAGCTTCCTGGTGGGTCCTCCCTCAACACAGGATTTCTCAAGCTCAGTTCTTCATCTGCTTCTGTTACATCCATGCCCTCTGTGATAATGTTGCCTTTAGGATAACTTCAAAACTCGTTTTTAAAACACTCAACATTTGTTTTAGGACTTGAAAGCTCTAAGACTACTAGTGAAATAAGAGACCAAGAAACCTTGCTCTATGGCACAAACACTACAAGGTCAGCACCTTGGTCAATACCAAG
>PVIR01023424.1:0-27059 GCA_004026965.1 Petromus typicus | reverse complement strand
TAATGGAGCTTGACTGTAAACTAATGAGCTTGTGAAAAATATATTGTTTTTCTAGCCTAGATCTTGCAAAAAGCCAGTACAATTGCATAAATAAAATTGGCAAAAATAGGAAGTGTGCCAGGGATTTTTAAAATAGGAAGTTGGCAAAATTCTTTAAAGAAACAATGCATTTAATTTAGATGGAATTCCTGTTGAATGCGTGGATGTGCTCAAACCTGTTTCTGTAGCATCCAGTTAATTTTCATTTATTTCCTATTGACCTTTATACTCCATTTTGGGTTTGGAGAAAAACTTACAGTTGAAATTAACAGTGCTTCATTAAATGTAGCTTGGGAGACTCGAAAGTCCTCTATTTAGTGGGTTAAGTTGTGTATTTTAAAAACCCTGAGTGAGGTTAAATGGAGCTTTGTTCACTGTATTGAACCCATCAATCCATATTTCCTTAGATATACATATAGGGTCGATGTGATCAATCTTGAGAAGAAATGTGGAAATGTGACCTTAAATCTTTACTGAGTACTTTTTCTTTTCAAGTTTTAGACCCTCAGTTCATAACAAATAGCTAAGTGCTGGTGGTGAAAAAAAATACGAATGCTCTATATGCATTTGAAGGTGGTCAGTATTTCTCTTCAAGTTGCTTTTTCAGTTATTGAAGGGCGAAGGAGGAAAAGTCATTGAGCAGGTAGTCAGCAGTTTGCAGTTGCTAAGTTCTTGGTTCGGCCTCAGTAATAGAGACACAATACAGAAACACGTGGGCTAGTAATTAGCTGAACAAAAATTCTTTCTTCCCTTCCATTTCCTCAGTGGTAGGGCAGCAGCTTGCCTTTGAGTTTTCTCTTTTGGTCGCCTTTCTTTGCTGGTTGTCTTGAATATGTCAGCCTGTGGTTTCTGAATCAAAAAGGTTCTACTCTGTTTTATAGCTCTGAAGCATATGTACAAGGAGATTAAGAATATTCATTTTGTATTTTAAACAGTAATATTTTCAAATCCTTATGGCATGAAGTTGACACAGAAGGGAAGTTTTCAGATGTCAGACCTGACATTCCCCAAAGGCCTACTTTTCTGCTGAGTTGGGGTACAAGATGAGCACATACTTAGGTTTCAGAAGAACTTGTGTCCGACAGCTCAGCAGTTGAATGACTTGACCTTTTCAGGATAGAACATAACTTTCTTTTGAAGTGATATAAAACAAGATATATAAACTGACAAAAGATTGGGAAAAGAGAAATACATAGACCTGGCTGGTTCTGTCTGGAAGTTTGGAGTGGCCAATTTTGTTTGGAGAAGAACGCAATAAACAATATCCATGGAAGACTATGTGTATTGTTCTCCACGCTTTGATGCACTAATTCATTTAGTGTCCACAGAGAAACATTTATATTTTTGTTTGCTTGCTTTACAAAAGAGTAGAGTGAGATTTAGGGAGGTATAAGAGATGTTCCCAAGCTTACATAGCTGAGGAGTGAGTCGTGGTGGGGATACAATCCAGGCAGTGTGACTCTTGAGTCCCCTATGTAACTACCAGGCCTGGCTGTAACATCGTGAGTCCCTTGCAGGACAGCAAAAGGAGGCTGCTATAACATATGTCTCAATTCTTCAAACTTAATGAGGTGAGCTCACTAAGATTTCTAAATGTGTTCTCTTCCCTTACCTTGATAACTGTATCTGCGAATGAACCTGAAGGTTAGGGTTGAGCTTTGAGTTCTCTGCATTCTCAGAGCCATCAGCTGGAAGAGCTGGGAGAGTCTGCCTGGCTCGTGTTTCCTTTGGTTTCCACCATTCCCACTTGTTGGTGGCTGTTGTGTCCCTTTGGTGTGGCAAATCTTTCTAGTATTTTCTGCACTCTTTGACCACACTTTTGGCTCACCTCATATCTGGATGGACCGTGTTCATGCCTCGGAAGCTGCTTGGTCTCTGGGGAGGGCATTCTGGGAACCTGCAGCATAGCTTAAAGCCAGCTGGGGGACACTGGTTCCAGGTCGATAGGTCCACTTGACCCCGGAAAGTCTTCAGGAAGACACATCTGGCAGGGGTAGAACTCAAGCTGTGCTCCTTCTTACCTACATCATGGGTGATACTGTTGAATATCACATTACACAACCTTTTGGGACCACAGATAAATATTTTATTAAATCATAAAATATGTGTTTATAGTTCTTTTCATTTCGTCTTATAGGAAAACTTGCAGTTACATTTTTGGTAGGAATTTGGTTGTAATGGAAATGTAAGGTTCAGTCTGTATGTAAAGATTTCTGTTTTAAGACATTTTCATATTTCTTCCAAACCCTGACAGTTTCTTGAGAGCATTTTAAATCTGGTCTAATGTCTACTCTGACAAGTATTGCAAGATGATTTACTAGATAAGTCATATCAGGTTTTATCAAGATAACTTCTGTACTTCCAGTTTTGCAGTTTGGTTTGCTTTGGAAATAAAAGCATGTTGCTAAGCTATTATTAAATGCTAGTATGGCCTCACCATAAATGGTGTCAGGTGGCCGGCCAGGGTAACTGACGTGTGATCTCGACTGTCCGTCCACTTGTGAGGTCTTCATTTTGCTTCAGGCTTCAGCTTCTTAAAATGAGGTTTACTGAACCTCACAGTCTTTCCTGATTCTTCACTATCCCACTCTTGCAAAATGATGTTTTCTGAGTTTTTGATGCTGACAAAAATGATGATTTGAATTTGGCCAGATAGTGTCTAATTGTTTCCCCTTTTCCTGGAGCCATCCTTACCTTAAATATTTCATTGTATTTAACAGTTTGAAGTCTTTTAATTTTTATTGCATGAGCTCTAGTAAAGCACAGTTGTTCAGCCTTTAAGACTTTGTTTAGATGAATGAGAAAGAATCAGCCTGCAGAAAATGTTTCCAAGTCATTGATATTTTCCTATCTAAATTAGTTGGTGATGTTTCTTTGCCATAGATGTGGTTAGAGAAAGGTCAGTCTGTTTTGTTTTTATAACCCATATTGTACTCTTGCACCATTACTGCTTCATTTCAGCAGTGTTGAAAAATACACCTACACTGCTGTCAACAGTTTAAAGGGAGCAGTGGTTGCTAATTGGTTTTTCAGGGTAGTCTGAAAGAATGCTTTTGGAAATCCAGTCCTCCCCAGTCCTCCGACCACTCTCTTTGCCTTGGCCCCAGTGTGCTTCTGCCATCCTGGTTCTGCCTGCCGTACTTACCTCTGATGCCAGTTTGCTTCTGGTGTCTTCTGTCTCCTTATCAGCTTGGTGACTTGGCCTTCCTTGGCCCCTTGCTCTCTTCCAGAAAGTCTTCACTTTCCATTTGGTGTCAGGAATGAGGTCTGTTTTGTTTTCCAGTGGTTTGTGCTTTGCATACATAATTGCATTTTGTAGCTTATTAGTTACAAGCAATAAACGACCACCCGCTTTCTCTCCTTCTTACTTCTGAGCTTGGTTGGCCATTTCCAACATTCACCTGTCTTTCTGAGGCACTTGTCTTTTTCTGTTGCCTCCCCTCCCCTCCCCTCCCCTCGGCTGGTGTCCTCTTAGCTGCTGCCTCCAGCCTCCTCCCATCCAAGCCAGCCCAGCCCCCTTTCTGGCATTTCCTCTCCTGATTACACTCCTCCTTGGCTGTATTTCCAGCCTCCCTTTTCAACTGAGATTTCAGTTCAGCATATATGTGAGCTGAAATCTTTGTCTTTGCTAAAGCCACCATTACCACCTTCACTATCATAAAACATACTTCTCTTCCTCTATCATGCATTCCTAGCTGCCTCCCCATCTTTCTCCTTCCCTTACTATCTGTTTTTCCAGAAGATCTTTTTCCATTCAAGACATGCACTTTAAAAAAAAAAATTAACCATAGTTGGATGTCAGCTCCCACTCTGGCTGACCTGAGGCCTCGTTTGACTCGACCTCCTTGAGGATAAGTCAGCTCGCAGTTGCCTTCGGAAGTCCCTGGCCCTTGACTTTTGAAGCAAGCCTGTCTCCTGGCTCTTGTCCCTTTGTTCTGGCTGCCGACAAGTCTCTGTTCTGTTTTGTTTGCCTAGTTCATCCAAGCTGGCCCCTTGGATCTGTCTTCAGGCTTCTGCTCACCTGTTTTCTTTGGTTCTTTCACTTCAAGTGCTCTTTCTGAGTTATGTGAAGATGTTTCCATGGCTTCATTTGATGCCCATCTGCTGATGACTTGTAAATTTGTATTTTTAGTCTTCAGTGTGTTTTCTGGGTGCCAGACATGTGCAGAGTGTGTTGAAAATGGATGACTCCTCTAGATGCCTCCAGTCAACTGGTCTGAGAATGGGAGTCTTCTCCACAAGCCTACCCTTCTTCCTCAGTTCCCTCTGTGTGTGGCAAGTACTGCTGTCCTCAGCTGCTTCAGCACAGGATTGTGTGGCATGCTTATCCCTCACCTCTCCCTTACACGTTACACCCACAGTCATGATGTCCTGTTGATGCTTTCTCCTTAGAGCTCTGCAGTCTGATTTTGTGACGTTGTCCACACACGCCTTTAGTCTCAGCCCCATGGAATCTACCCCCTGGATTGCAGGAATGGCCCCGTGAGTCTGGTTTCCCTCAAATTGCTAGCATGACTAGTACCCTCTGTTGTTGCTGCTGCTGTTACTGCTACTTCTGTGACAGATACTGCTCTCAGGTAAAGGTCAAATGATTTATCCATTCTATCTTGTGTGGTCAATCCTCACAATAACTGAAGTGATCGCTGTTATCTTCATTCACTTATTTTGTAGAAGGAGAAGCTGAGATCCAAGCTTGTGCTTGTCCAGGGTTACACTGATTCCGTGGTTGCTCTGGCCAACTGCATGTATTAAGTTCTAACTGCTGCTCTGGCTTCATGAACTCTCCTTTAATCCTTGTAGTAATGTTAATGAAGCCAAAGTACAGAGATCCTGAGCACTTGCCTTGGCCAGAGGCCACACCCCCTGGTTCTCGGGATGGGACCTTTCCCTCACCGGTGGCTTTCCCTTATTACTGTGTCCGAGGAAAGCCACCTCCACATGCAGCTACCTGAAAGTTTTCTTAAACTGCAAGTGGGGTCTTTTTGATCTCCCCCACCTTTAGGAAATTTCATGTGTGCACCATAGCAGGTCACTAGGGCCACAGAATCTGCCCCGCCCACATCTCTAGAGCAGTGATAGGAAGTAGTTTAGAGATGAGTGCCCAGACTTCAACCCCAAACCCATTTATTCTTCGAAAACTGCCGATGCTGGAATTAAACCTGAATATTGAGGTTTTAGTTTAGAAAAAGCAACTGTTTTGCTCTTGGGTGACTTGATTCATGTGCCGATAGAGAGTCCCTCTGTGCCACAGTAGCAGGTTCGCCCTCCCTGCTCTAGAGTCTTCTGTCCCTGCTCAGTACCCCAGTCTGCGTCTTGAATTTTCAGCTGAGGCCATGATGGGAATTGGCAGTATCTGCTTGGCCAGCACATCTCTCTTCACCACTCACCTCTTACCTGTCTGCCTCTCACCTGGTGTCCATGCTGGCCCGGTGGAGCGTCCTCTGGAAAGGCTGTGCTCTGTCTCCTCACAGGCTGGCTGAGAAGCCTTCCTAGGCTCTCCTCTCTGTACTCCTGTCTCCTACCCTCCCTGCACCCACGTGACAGAAAAATCTTGTGCCCCTTTGCAGTCAGTCCCCGTGACTCACTGTTTTGGTTGCTGTTGAGTGTTTCTGCTAACGACCATTTCTGTTGCCCCAAAATTCATAGGTTGAGACTAACCTCCCAGATGATGGTATTTGGAGGTAAGGTTTTGGGGAGAAGATTAATGGAGATGAAGACATGAATGTAGACTTTCCTGTAATGGATTTAGCGCCCTTATAAAGGGATGAAGGAATCAGAGCTCTCTTTTTGAAGGACACAGCAAAAAGGTGGCCATGTGTAGCCCAGATCCTGGCAATCTGACCTTGGACTTACAGCCTGAGTATTGTGAGAGATTAATCTTTGTTAAGCATCGTCTGTATGTAGTGTTCTATTATAGCAGCCTGAGCCAACCGAGAAAGTCCCTATATGACTGTCAAGTAAGTAAAATGGCAATTGGTCCTTTAGGTCACTGGCAGTGTTTGGGGGTTTAGGGTTTAGGTTTAGGATCACATTGCAGAAATACATATCCCAGATTAAGAACATTCATATAATTGGGCTCTGCCCTCATTGAAACTCACTCTTTCACTGTCAACTTGAAGTTACAGTTCTTTTTGATGGGTATAAATTATAACTACCAGTTCTTTGAACTGAGAGAGAAAGGGAAGTTGTCATGAAATAAGGCCAGATGCACAGGTGATGAAAGTCTTTAAGGAAAGCAGTCACAGGCTGCACCCATTCCTCTCTCCAGTTTTAAGTTTTCTGCTTATACAAGAGCACTGCTGTATTGCACAGGAATCATTCATTTTTTTGGCAGTGGAAACACTTATTTGTGCTATGAAGTGGGGAGTGCTTTTCCATCATAGATAAGATTCGGAGTGACAGGCTCACACAAGTCTTGCTAGAGCAAGGAGTGAAAGCCCAGATTTCTGCCTCTGCTTCAAAGTTCAGGCCAATAAATTTGCACCAGGTTTTTCTTAGTCAGCGTTGGCATTTTGGAAATCTGTTCCACCCAGTAAAGCTGAGAAAAAAAAGAGAGACCAGGGTGTGAATTAGTCTCTAAAGCATCATTTTATGCTACGGGAAAAAATGATCAATGTACAGCTTTTCCTTTTTGAAAGAGTCCTTAGGGCAATACATGTAATGAGCTATGGGAGGCAGGTTCGTTCACTCCTTCACTCATTTATTCACTCGTATGTTCATTTAGCTGAGACTCAGGGAAGGAAAAGGAAGTAAAAATCTACGTTCTTTTAAACTATGTAAAGAAAGAATGTAGAAAAAGTAAAGGAACCTTCCTGTAATAGGATCATAGGGAAGAGTCTATAGGGTTGAAAGCTCTCCAAGTGCAGGGAATATACTGTGTTAGTATATTTATTAATAAATGTATTTAGGGGGTGTGGCTGTGTCTCCCTTTATTCACAGCCTGATCTTGGAGAAGATATGACAGATTCACTGACATTGTAATGTAAATGACTAAAGCTAACTTATTTCTCTCTCTTTATTTTTTATTGAGACGGGGTCTTGCTTTTGTAGTTCAGGCTGGTCCTGAGCTCAGCCTTGAACTCACAGTAATCCTCCTACCTCTGCCTCCCAAGTGCTGGGATTACAGGTGTGAGTCACCACACCTGGCACTGTGGTATGTAGTACTGATGGCTGGTGGATTGAGTCTTCACTCCCAGCATTGTTGTATATGGTTACAGGGGATCGAACCTGGGCCTTCATACTTGCAAAGCAAGCGCTGGAACCACTGAGCTAAATCCCTGGCTCTATTTCTCATTTTAACAAAAGTGTAAAGTCTAAAGTAAGAGGAAGTAATTTCTCAATAGCTGAACTTCCAGAATGAATAATCCAGAGTAGATATCTTGCTGTGAGGTGTGGGCATCTTGTTGGCATCTATGAAATGAAAATGTGCCAGCTATTGCCCTTACAATCCAGGAGGAAGGACCCTGCCCTGTTAACTATTCTTGTCTGCCTGCTGCTTACCAGGTGGGTCACCTTGGCAAGTCATTTGTACCATAGAGTTTTACTGTTAGATTTTCTTACCTTATCTGAAAAGCAGAAGGGAGATCTGGGGCTTTAGCCATAATCATTAGAAATGCTATGGAAAAGCCAGTTATATATTAGAGAAAGGCAGTTTCATTAAAGATAGCGTGATACTAAAAGAAAGAAAGAAAGAAAGAAAGAACCCTTTGAAGACCATCTCGAGACAGGAGTTGGACTGGTTCACCAAAGGGCCATCTAGCTGAGGCACCTACCTCTAGCCCGGGTGAGGGTACGGCCGCCCCTCACCAGGCGTGATTGCTTGTATGAAAGGACTCGAGTAGTGTTTGAGGATAAGATGGGTAACCCTTTTTTAAAGTCACCTTCCCCTTCGCTAAAACCTTCAGCTATTGGAGTTCAAATTAAATTTGAAATCTGACAATAGGGATGCTTAGACTCATCTTTTTTCCTTTTTGCATCTAATTAGGTTAACCTTTATAAGACTATAATATTTGATTTAAAAATTTCAGACATATAACTTATAATACTGGCTGGTTGAGGAAGCTTTCTCTAGTCTTATTATTTGTCCTTTATCTTGGCAACTCCTAATGAACTAATAGTAGTATTTATTTTTACTTGAGGGAAGTTTGAGCTGAGATATGAAATGAACACTGAAAAGAAAATCATGGCAGCTTCAAGGAATAAAATTTTGAAAGGTGAAATGTACAAATTAGCCTGAATAAGAGCATGAATAAATCCATATTAAACAGATTAATTTCACTTGGGAATTTATTCCTGAAATGTCACTTTACAGTCAGATTTAAAACTAACATGACAGGGTAGAAAAATATTAAAAATTTTACATGGGCAGTTGTGGTAGGAAGCAGAGAGCAGAAAGTTTACAATATCTGTTTATTTTGTATACTGATAGACTCTTGAATCATCATCAGTTTACAGTATTTGTTTATTTTGTATAATGATAGAATCATAAGTCACCATCAGATAATCTCACTCGACCCCCACAAAAACTGTGATGTCACCCCATTTTGAAAACATGGAAGTGGAAGTTGATAGGGGTCTTGGAACATGCCCAAGCTTCAACTTGTGAGGGAGGGAAGAAGCGAGTGTGGCTCCCGGAGAGTGCGGACACCAGTTTTACCTTCATACCCAACCATTTCGTGTATCCCACATTTGACTCATCTACTGGGTCTGTCCTTTCCGTTTAATCTGTGTGGCACATTTTTTATTATGTTTATTCTTACTCAAACCATTCATAAGATTCATTTATTTCTTAGATGCACCATTTTAAAAGTTTCTTTAGAAAAATTCAGATCCATTAGTTCTCGAACCTAGGTTGCAGAGACTGTGCTGCCTTTGTCCCTGGCTGCAGGTTTACCAGAGCAGTTAGTGATGGAAACCTCAGGCGCTGTCTGTGCACTTGGGTGGAATTGGATCCAGGGTCCATCTCTTTTGGGTTAAATGTTGGAAGATTACTGTATTTTTTGGTGGTGTTTCAGATTGAAACCAGGGACATGAGCATATTAAGCTTGCATTACCACCACTGAGCTATGGCTCCAGACTCTAGAAGTTCACTTTAAATAAGTCATTTGGTACATAGTGTGTTTTAGCCTTTGGATTTGCAAATAGCAAACATTGTCTTTGACACAGCAGAAGCAGAGAAATGATTTTTCTAAATACTGTAAAAAGCCCTTAACACCTTGTTTTGGTTGTGCTAAAGGATATTTTCACTCACATCTTCAGCCACAGTGGTAGGTGTATATTTTCGTTAGTGAAACTGACACAGATGCTTGTTCATTTCTGCTAATATTAGTGGAATCAAATCTGTTTTGAGGCAGGGAGGTGAAGTGCTTAGTTTTCAAACTGGCAAGGATGGCTTTTCTGTTTAATTCTTGCAAGTTCAGTATTCTACACAACAATTCTAATTAGTCAAGTGGCTTTTCTCAAACTTGCAGTGGGGTGTGGCAGCTGTTTGACAAGTCAAAAGAAAATGAGTCATTGATTTGGTGCTAAAACATGATTGTACTTGCTATAATGAAAATATGCTACAGATACTACAACTCGGGAAAAAAAACCCCAAACCCAACATGTACTGTTTCTGGTAAACAAGGGCCTTTTGTTAGACTTCAGTGTTCCATTTCTTCATCATACCCTAAAGGTTTGTCATGTAGTAACTTTTGCCAGAAGCAGTTGATACAGATAGGGTAGGTGTTTAACTAATGAAAGCCTGTGTGCGTGTAGATAAATAGGCCATCACCAAGTCTAGCCGGGAACTCAGGTAGAGTCTAGCTGCTGGTCAAGCTCCAAATATCTGAATGTTCCCATGATAAACTTGGAGAGTGAACACAAACATTCAACACCTTCACTTTATGTGCTGAATAACATCGTCTGTGCCACAACACCCCCAGATGTGTGACTACAGTGCAGTGGCAGCAGATGACCTCTTTCAGTGAATAGCATTGAATGAACTAGATAATCAAGAGGAAAACATGGCTCTTAATTTATTATTATTATGCCACATACAAAAACATTTCATGTGGGTACAAATCTAAACATAGAAACTACAATAAAACGATGAGGCTTAGCAAAGACAACACAGACAAAAATTTTCATGACCTTGTAGCACACGAGGATTTTTTTTTTTTTAGGTTTTTTTTGAGACAGGGTCTCGCTTTGTGGTTCAGGCTGGCCCTGAGCTCAGCCTCAAACTCACATCACAGCGATCCTCTTGCCTCTGCCTCCTGAGTGCTGGGATTACAGGTGTGAGCCACCACACGCCCGGCACTGTGGTATATGGTACTGGTTGCTGCTGGGTGTGAGTCTCCACGCCCAGTATTGTATGTGGTTACTGGGGACCGAACCCGGGTCCTTGCGCTTGCAAGACAGGCGCCGGATCCACTGAGCTAACTCCCCGGCCCCACACGAGGATTTTTTAAACAGGATATATAATGAACAAACCAAGCCTAAAGGAAATAAAATTGACAAAGTGGACAATACAAAGAACCTCTGTCACTTGAGGGTGCAAGAAGGTACCATCTAAGAACCAGGAAGTGCGCCCTCACCAGACATGGGATGTGCTAACACCTTAATCTTAGACTTTTCAACCTCCAGAACTAGGAGATTTCTGCTGTTTAATAATAAATTTTTGTTTTATCTTACAGCAGTCTGAATTTCCTAAGACAGATGATATTATATGTGTGTGTGTGGATAGATCCTAGTGAGTGGGTTTTAATGTTTGGTGGGGACTTTCTTGTTTCCTAAACTTCCTCTTTATGGCATGGTGGCCCACATACCATAACTGGTCAATAAATATCACTGATTGATACACAGGTCTGAAATTATTTTTAGTGTACAAGTCCTTTTTTAGAAGGATTGAGTTAAAAGAAAAGACACTCATTTCATTTTAGAGAAAAATTTATGTGACTAGTTAATTCTGTTTGTTTGAGATGCCCAAATATAATTTTGAGCCAGTCATGTTGGCTAAAGTCCTAGGAAGCTGACCTCAGACTTTCCTGTTAGTACTGCATCTAATTAGCCATCTATCCAGCTATCCAAAACATATTTATTATGCGCCTGCAATGTTCCAGGCATAAAGTTGAATTGACATAATGAGATTTCTTATTTTAATTTTAGAGCATTTGTCACTTCTTTCTTTACGAATAAAAAAACATGACACAAAGAGTAATTTTAGGAATTTTCTTTTACTTCTGAGATAGCTTTGTTCTTTATAGTTATTTAAAATTTTTTTGTGTAGCAACCTGGATAAACAAGCAGTAGGCTAAGAATTGGAGTCTTATTTTTCTCAGACCATTTAAAAACGAACAAGGAGGGCCGGGGAATTTAGCTCAGTGTTTCCAGCGCCTGTATTGCAAGCGCAAGGACCCGGGTTCGGTCCCCAGTAACCACATACAATACTGGGCGTGGAGACTCATGCTCAGCAGCAATTAGTACCACATACCACAGTGCCGGGCGTGGTGGCTCATGCCTATAATCCCAGAACTCAGGAGGCAGAGGCAAGAGGATCGCTGTGATGTGAGTTTGAGGCTGAGTTCAGGGCCAGCCTGAACTATAAAGTGAGACCCTGTCTAAAAACAAAACAAAACAAAACAAAATAAACAAGGAACAAGGAAAAGAGGGTTTTTTTTTTAAACTCTATGTTTCATACAGTGAATTCAGTAGGCAGTTAAATATTCTTCTCATTATTAAAATCTTGTGCCATAGACAGTTGCATTTTTTGGTTGTTAGTGTGTAGTCAGGAAGTGTCAGGCTTTATATTAGATTGCACTGCAAGTGGACCATGGTTTGAGTGCTGCTGTTGCTCTTAGTAACTGTCTATTAGAGGTGCCTTCACATCTGCCATCTTTCTCAGTCATAGCAGGTGCTGGTTCGTGTTTCAGGGCTTCTCTGTTCCATCTTCCTTCCAGATAGATACATGCCGAATGGTGGGGATGGGTAGAAGCCCTCACCTGGGCTCTTGAAGGGTAGCTGCATCCCCAGCCCTTCCTTTTGCAGCTTGCCAGATGCAGCTGCTCCAAAGCCTCTTCTGAACACTGGGGGTGGGGGGGACAGTCACAGAGCTGGGTCATCCTCAGAGGAAGGAAATAGATTCCTAAGGTGACACAGTATTTGGTGCCATTATTGACTGTGACTTACATGACAGGACATTTATTCTGTTTCTTATTTCATTAATATAATTTCCACTTTCATTATTTTTGTTTCCATGGAATATATTATATAGTTCATGAAACTTTACATCTAAAAGCCACTGATTTTGTAACACTGATTGTTTAGCACACAATAGAGAACATGAAGAAAAGTAGAAATAACTTTGAGAACCTTAGAACGGCCATATTCTTTGACGAGAGCCTTAGGCAGGTACAGAGGGCACATTTACTGTTCTTACAGACACAGTTCTAACAGGTTTGTTTTTCTGGCTTCTTACTGCACTGTGACTTGGAAGCAGTAAACTAGACTGCTGGATGTAAGCACTGGGAAAACATCTAGACGTGACAGCTGACAGCAAGGGAAGAGACAGGATCTATAAAAAACTCAGAAGACTGGAGCCATTTTATATGAGGCAAAAAGAGCTCCAGGCATGGATGTAGCTGGAGGGTATCACTGCAGTGCTGTGCAGTGGGACGTGTGAGCTCAGGTGACATCGGCACTAAGGAAATGTTGGATTATGTTGGAGTCTTCTACTGCAGAAAGTAGGTGCTTGGGTAATTCATTTACAGAGTCTTAGGCAAAGAGTTCAAGTATTTGTTATCTGAAAGAATTTGCTTATACTTATATGGAACCATTGTTTCTCTCAGGATAACTCAGGAAATGAAATAATTCCCTTTTTCTCTCTGTGTCCCTTGTCGTCTTTCCCCTCTTGCTTTGTCCTCCTCATGCTCCCTTCCCCCCCCTTTCCATCCCCTCTCCTTCCCAGGCCTCCCTCCTTTGCTGTCTCTCTACTCATTTCTCTTCTCTCTTCTCCCTAAATTCCCTTCCCCAACACAATAGTTTCCCATTTTCGTTTGTCTTTGAAGTTCATTTATATGTACTCTACTGAGTTGCTCGTAGACATTTAGCAGCTGGTTCTCAGGAAGAAAAAGCCCTACATTCGGAGCCCTGTTGGTTTGCGTGGTGTGAGTACTGCCGTCTCCCACTGGGGAGCTGCCAACTGTGGACAGTGAGCAGTATTTCCTCCACACAGATGCAAGGACTCAACAGCTTAGATCATAGTAAAATATAATGAAGTAATTAGAAAGTGATGAGTTTCCAATATTTAACAACTTTGTTTTGAATATAACTAATTTACTTGTATATTTATATAATTTAACTCTTAATTTTTTACTATTATACGTTCCATGACTCAGTACATCCAAAGTATTATCTTTTAAATATCCAGTTAATATAAAATTATTAATAATATTTTATACTCTTTAAAAATATATAATCTAGGGACCGGGGAGTTAACTCAGTGGTTCCGGTGCCTGTCTTGCAAGCGCAAGGGCCTGGGTTCGATTCCCTGGTAACCACATACCATACTGGGCGTGGAGACTCACGCCCAGCAGCAACAAGTACCACATACCACAGTGCTGGGCGTGGTGGCTCACACCTGTAATCCCAGCACTCGGGAGGCAGAGGCAGGAGGATTGCTGTGATGTGAGTTTGAGGCTGAGCTCAGGGCCAGCCTGAACCACAAAGCGAAACCCTGTCTCAAAAAACCTAAAAAAAAAAAAAAAAAAAAAAAAAAAAAAAAAAAAAAAAATATATATATATATATATATATATATATATATATATATATATATATATATAATCTTTCATTATAGTTAGGGGTGACCTTATGAAAAATCTATACTAATATGAGGAAAATAAAATTCATTATATGGAGTTTTAAAATAATAATTTAATGGTGGTGTATTCTGTTGACAGGGGAAATTTTCATCCTTTCCCTGATTTTATTATAGAAGAAAGGAAAAAAACAATTAAAAACAACAGAAAGAGTCTACCATGGCACTTTTAAAGGGTTGTACAAATACACATTTCTGACTGTCTTATATTTCTCTGTATTTAGTAGGAAAAACCATATTTAGTTCTTATAACTATGTTATAAGTTATACTATAAGTTATAGCTATAACTATGTTATAAGTTATACTATAACTATAACTATGATTAATAAGTTGCTTTTAGGACCATACAGCTAAACCCAGTCTCTGAAAGAGAAGGTGTCCTGTGACCAGATATTGCAGAGTGAAGACACAGGACAAGTGAGCTGGAGTGGAGGAAATTCTAGGTGGGAGATGAGACTGGAGTGTGTTAAGGAGTTGAAAGTAGAATGTGCCCGACTTCCTTGATTGTCGTGAGAAAAGATTTTGTTTACAAGTCTGCAGTTGAGGGAGGATTTAGTGAGGAGTGATTCATCTCTGCCTCACGAGGAATTATTTGGGTGGCAGCTGAGGGCTAGGGTGTTGTCAGGAGGCCTTCCTCACACGTTGAAGGGATTGTCAGGGCTGTAGGCCCGCATGTCACTTCCTCAGCATACGGGCTTTCTGTGTGCTACTTCAGTTTCCTGGCAGTGTGGGGACTGAGTTCTAAGAGGGTATTTTAAGAAAACCAAGAAGTTGTTGTGTCAGCAAGGGAGGAAAACTTGCTGAACTGGTACACCTTTATTTAGGATTTGAGGCTTGATCTGCAAAATGAAACCAAAACATGCTGAAAATTAGGAGAATTTTCATATATATATATAATTTCATATATATATGTATATATATTTCATATATATGTATGTATATATGTATATATATTTCATATATATATATACATACATATATGTACATATATATATATGTAAAGTAGTAGAAGTAGTACAAGAGCAATGGGAGAATATAATGTAATGACCACTCTAGCAAAACAACACCGTTACATTACCAGATGGGTTATAGCAAGCAGGGCCTAGCTTGTCCTCACTCTCACAAAGAGCACCGATACATAGCAACCGTGGATTAAAAAAAAAGCAGCATGAGGGCCTCAGCTCATCCTCTGAATAGGTTCTGTTTCATATACTTCTGTCTCAGTGTTCCATGTTCCTTTGTCCTCACATTACCCTTCCAGAAAGTGGTGGGTTGTTCCTAGGCACTTCCAGATTCTTTGGGTAGGGCCAGTCCCTCCCAGAAGTCCATTTGTGACCGTTTTGCATATGTATAGTCTAAGAAGGAGGGATCATGTTCCTCCACAGAGTCCACTGCACATTCATGAACATCTCAGCACTTCCTGTTGTATCTTGCCAATAAACACTTACTTTCCAAAGTTTGTATCGGGCTGCAAGCTCTTTAACATAAATCATATTTACAGTTTTATTTATAGTTTTTTCACCTTTGAAGCCACATAGTTTCCCCTGTGTGCTAGTCCCAGTTCTACTCAGATTTTAAGGAAAGAAGTATGGATTTTACCTTCTAGTGGGAGGGAACTCAGGTCAACCCCTAGTGAAAAGGGGAAGTAGAATGGGAAATAGTGTCAGAGTTAGATTTGGGAAATATAATCAACCACAAAAAAAGGCATAAAAAATATGGATGGTGAGAACTGAATGCAACAAAAACTCATAACACTTCTGTGGTTTACTAGATATCTCACAAGCACTCGTGATGCAAAAGTGAACAAAAGCAACAGAAATCACCTTTTTTCCTTACAAGTTTTGTATTCTAATAAGATGAGTGAGTGAGAAGAGTGGTAGGAGATGAAGTTGTGAGGACAGAACCTGGGGCCAGGTCCATGGTATCAAATGCTTTTTTTCATGGTAATTCATTGTATTTCAAAGTGTGTTTCTACGTTCACTAGCTTTATGGAGAAAAGTAGTATATTATTTGTTATTGGTATAAATATTTACTTTTATTTAGCATAGTTTGTCGAAATACATTTAAACATTTTAAAATTCATTTTTTAGAGCAGTTTTAGATGTACTGCAAAATTAAAGTAAGGTACATTTTCCATCAAGACCCTGCCTTCTCACCCGTGTATCTCTACATGGCGTACTAACATCCCCTACCAGAGAAGAGCTTCCGGTATGAGTGTGAACCTACACTGATGCATCATACTCACTTCCAGTGCCCAACTGGAAGAGTTGAGTTAGAGTTTGTTCTTGGATATATTGATCTAATACATGCTATTGATTTCAGAAAATGTAGCCATACATAATACATATCATACACAATAGTTTCATACAGAATGTCATACACAATAGTCTCACTTCTCTAAAAATCCTTTGATCATTGTGTTTAACAGCTGGAATGTAAAATTTCTAAAAATTAAAAAAACAAAAAGATCCAACCAAAAAAATCATCAATTGAAAGCACAAACATCTCTCAAAAGAAGAATTATGAATTGGCCAATAGGTACATGCAAAATACTCACTATGTTTGGTAATTAGGGAAGTACAGTCATAGCAACAATGATATTCCAACTTACTCCAGTAAGAGTGGCTGTCATCAAGGACTCAGAAAATAATGAGTGTTGATGAGGTTGTGGGGGAAAAGGTACTGTGCTTCATTGTTGGTAGGAATGTAAACTGGTAACCACTATAAATCTGCAAAATAAATTACGGAGAAAATCTAGGTGGTTATAACAGACAAATGAATGAAATATGTGGTGAATATATACACAGTGAAGTATTATTCAATTATAAAGAAGGATCAGTTTGAATCATATGTAGAAAAATGGGTGGATCTTGAGACTATACTGCTAAGTGAAATAAATCAAGCACAGATATTTACACATCACATGTTCTCTTATATGAAAAACCAAAGTATAAAATTTTTAAAGAGCAAAATAAATGAGAGGTGGTAGGAAATAAGGAGGTAAACTTTTTTGGGGATGAGGAAGCGGAGGGATCTGGGGAAGAATGATGAAGGCAGGGTGAGGGGCAGGTGGATCAAAAATGATCAAGATGTGGTATATAAATGTACTGATTCTGCATGTAATTAGTATGTGCCACAAATAGATACTTATAAAAATATTTTTAAAAATTTAACGACTGTCTCCCATGAGCTGGTACAAGCCTGATCCTGCACACCATGACACATACCTAATATCTCATAGCTGAGGAATGATCTGTAATTTCATTTGAGCCTAAACTCCATAAGAGAATCCAAGGAGTTCACAGTTAAGAGGAGACCTAGGGAGTCTCTCCTGACTTGTCCACCAACACATCCCATCCACAGTAATGGTAAAAAGGATCTTCTGGGGCCACTGCTGCTCAGATTTTTCGTGTCCCAGCGCAGAACTGTGACTGACGTACTCGTTGGAAAGTTGGGAGCCTTCTTCAGGCTGCAAATCAGGACTGGAATTTAATCTCTTTTCCTTGTTCATCTCCAATTTCATCCTGATTCTTGATTTCCTAACTTAGCACCAGACATACTTTATTTAAGCAGAGATTAATTTAAAGGCCATAAAACCATATCATTAAGTAAAGTCAACAAGTGCTCATTAGTGGTTATCAGAGGGTTGGTGTTAAAGGGTTTTTTCCTCTATCTCTCTTCCTTCTCTTCTGAATAATTTATTTATCTTGTTCATTAGTGTCTAAAGGTAATTCATTCTATAGGTTATAAACTATACATATATTCACTATATGTGTGCATATATGCACATAGCATATATTTACAAACACTGATAAAACATACATCACATACATTTAGTATATGGTGCTTTGACATTTAGAACTAATGGTTCAGGTTACCATATATAACACATAATTGATTTGCTTTGGCCAGTGAGACTAGTTAGCTGTCTAAAAGATCACTAACCCCCAGTGCTGATTCTTTCATGACAGAGAGAGAAGGTCCTTTGTAGCCTGTGTTGGTGTGTATGAGCCCTGCAAAGCCTGATGTCTGAGGCCCTGTGGTACTGTGGGAAGGGCGTGAAGCAAGGCAGAATGGGGTCCTCTGCCACTTACTAGTTGTGTTTATTCTTCATTTGGATTCTTGAAAGCCAAAGTTATGGCTGTTTTTTATTCCCTGTGAAACCTTGGTTTATTCCACACCTCAAAACAAGAGCTTTTTGCCTGAAGATACAGTTCTTTGGAAATGTTATCTGCCACTTCTCCTGGAGGGTAGTCGTGCAGAGGAGGCGGGGCGTGTGAGGGGGGCTGTGATGGGTAGGATAGAGAGATGGCTGTGACAAAGAATGTGTGTCTGGCAACCAGAGACAACGGTCATCCGCTTCATGTCCCTGAGAGGCCAGATTCACTAGAATTCGTCCCTTGGTTGGATGTGATCATGAAGCACTATTCATGGTCAAGCTTTGACCTTTCTATCTTCCATGTTGCCTTGTAAATCAATCAACTCCCCACCTCAACTCCAAGCTGGGGCTTGCTCCGTGATGTGATGAGTCACCCAAAAAACCTGCAGCATTTTGTCTTCGTCTTTCAAAATAATTTTAGACTTACACAAAGTTTCCTAAAATAGTAGTTTTTCTGTGCACCCTTCACCCAACTTCCTCTTATGTTAATATTTTATATAATCATTTACATTTAAAAGCTAAGAAATCAGCAGTAGTCCCATATAGCTAAGCTATACTCTTCTTTCATCTTTCTCCAGTTTTTTTCCACTAGTCCTTTTTCTCTTCCAGGGCCACCTTAATTTGTTGGAGTTGGTTTTAACCTATCCCATTTTCTGTCCACTCTTTGAGTCCCCTAATCCAGCTCTGTGTACTTCCCTTCTTTTCCATTCCTCTGACCAGTGCCCAGGCCCAGCCCCTCACACTCACAAGTAGACTCTGTCCCGTGTTTAGTGGACTCCCACCTTGAGATTCTCCCACTTTCTGGGAGCCACCAAGAGTAGTCAAGTGAACCGTCACAGAATCAGTTTTCTCCCATCGCTCAAATCTCTCCAAATGAAACCTGATCTCCCTACATCCTCTCTTCCATACTTGTGCCACTTTGCAACTCTAACCTTCTTCTAAGTCTCGTGAACACAGCTTAAATCCTCATGATACCTTGTTCCTACTGTGTGCTTATCACATGCATCATCTTATTCAGTACTCAGGAACTACAACGAAGGGATGAATGAAGTCCAGAGAGGTTTAAGTAACTGACCCATGATAACTAGCTAACAGGAGAAAGGCCAAAACCAAAGTATTTCTGAATACATACCTCAGGGTGTTATGCACCCCTATCTCTCATCTCAAATTCTAGGTAACCTCATGATTTTCACCCACACTATTCCCAGTATCCTTTTTCAAACCCTCATCTCTAAGAGTCCTTTCCCACTTCCAAAGCCAAATTCACACCCAATATCCAGGGTACCTTTAATTTTAGATTAAAATGAATTTTCTTATTGAGCATTTCACCTCCCAGTTTGATTAAACTGTAATTGAATTATCAAAATTATATACATATTTGGAATATACAATGTGATGCTTTAATATATACCTATACATTTTTGTGCGGTGAGAACATTATCTTACCCAGTACTTCTTAGTGTTTATAAATCACCTAAAAGGAAATATGAAAGCATCACTCAGCAGGTATTTGCTATGAGGGTCGAATTTCATTGTGTCAGATTGATTGGCTTGGGATCTGCCTAAAGGATTAGTAAAACACATTTTTGGGGGGTCTGTGGCTAGGTCATGAATGTGTGACCTTGGATGCTGTCCATAGTCTCTAGCACCTTCCTCTCTGGAGCTTTTCCCCAGCTCTCTTTCCTGGCTGCCATGAACTAAGCGTCTTTCTTCTTCATTCCCATCCGCCATGATGTTCCCGCCTTTGAAACACCCATGCATGGACTGAATCTCTGAAACTGAGCCAAATCGAACATCCTCTCTCATCATTTGTGGCTGTTAAGTATTGTATCTCAGTGACAGTAAAGCTAGCCAGTGTACCTCCTATATGCTGCCTGTCGTGTGGTTTCTTACATGTGTGTGCACCTTAACATTTTAATTTATCTGTAAATCCCTAGAGGGTTTAAACTGTGTTTGAAAATATGACATGCCTTCTAAATTTAAGAGTTCAATAAGTATGTTTTTAATAAGAGTATGTTTCCTAGGAAGAATTATTATTATTTGATAATAAGCAGTGATTAGAACTTTTATGTCTCATTCCATTTGAAACAGTATCACTGGCTAGAGCACTATGTAAGGTGCTGTAGTGATGCTCTGTTGATCACATAGTAAAACCCAAGGCAACAAAAACAGTAACTCACATAGTGTTCGCTGTAAGGTCTCACTCACATTAACCACTGTGTCCACCTGTGAGGTGAGTGCTACAGAAGTACCCGCTCCTCAGTTCTATCGGTCGCAATTTCACATACCTGCAGTCAGCTGTGATCCAGAACTATCAGCTGGAAAGTTCTAGAGTAACTCATAAATTTTCTCTTGGGCCTGATTCTAAGAAGTGTGATGAAATCTTTCTTTGTCCTCATGGGAGGGAATCATCTCCCCATGCAATGATCTGCACAGGATTAGCTACCTACCCATTAGTCACTTCGCAGCTGTCCTGGTGTTCAGATTGACTATCACAGTGTGACAGTATCTTTTTTCAAGTGGCCTTTATTTTATTTAATAATAGCCCTAAAGCAGAAGAGTAGTGAGGCAGAGGTGGCAGCAGGGCAGGAAATTTGGAAGGACAGATGAACAATGGTACTCTGGCTACTATCATTTGAATCTAAAATGTCCCCCAAGAATCTCATGTGTTTGGGAGGTGACGAGGTCATGGGAGGCTGTATTCAAAAGTCATTTTTCCTTTGATGAGTTCAGTAGCTGATGGTGCTGTTAGGAGATGGGGCCTGCTGGAGGTGGGTCACTGGGGTATAACCTACGTTCTTGTCCCCAGCTCCTCCCTTCTTTCCTTGTTTCTTGGCTGCTGTAAGACCAACAGATTTCCTCCACCACACCCTTCTACTCTGCATTTCTGACTTGGAGCTGGCCATTTTTAGACTGAACCCACTGGCCAAATAAACCTCTTCTAAAATGTGGGTATCAGAAATTGTGTCTCAGTCACAGGAAATTGATGAAGACAGTGGCGAAGTTCTAGGACGCAGGAAAACCTCACTGTATATGGGGCTTAGTACTATCTGCACTTTCAGGGAATTATGAAGGATTCGGAAGTGCACCCTGCTCCATGTATTTAAAGATGGGAATCAGGCAGATTGAGGTTCAAGAACTTGGTAATGACCACACAGGAGACAGTGAAGCTAGAAGATTTGCATCTTCTGGCTCGGCTTGATAAGGTCTCTGCCAACAAAGGTCACAGAGGAATCGAGTGTGTTCCTCTTTATTATTATTATTACTATTATTATTATTATTATTAATTATTTTGGTTGTAATCTCATGCTGGTCATTCAGTAAGGCTAGAGAACTTTGATAATTGGATACAGTTTGTGAAAATGAATCTGTGACTGCTGTGAGTCTTTGGTAATTTCCTTTTAAAATATTGCTTCAATAATAAAAAGCACTAAAAATGTAGATCCTGAGTAGGGATAGAGCTGGTATTCTTTTCTAAGTGTGGGAGAGTCCCAGGGACATTTCCTCAGTGGAGTTTGATCAGCCCATATGCGGAAGGGAGGTACTTACCAGGCCTCTTGCTTTGTGTATTTTCCTGGTCAAATGCATAATCAACTTACAGCACCTAACTGTGTTACTGGGTAACCAACACATGGCTTTTGATTGGGCTAGGGTTAGTGCTAGTGTTATTCTCCACAGAATTGGTTAAAATAAAACGCAGGTGTCGTACCCTGGCTCGTTTTGGGAAATGCTGTTTGAATTGCAGGCACAGTTTACCTGGGGTATTTCAGAGCACTGTTTGACTGGACAGACTTTGTTGCAGTAGACCCAGAATGGTCAGAGCTTCTCCGTTATTAAGATCTCTATCCTAGTCACGCTAGAGTAATAAATTACTAAAAAAGAATTCACAACTCCGCTGGAGATTTTTTAGACAATGACCTGGCATGGTTTCATACTTTTTCTTCTTTCTTATAGGGTTATCCCTTGCTAAGTTACCTGCATTTATCAAGCCTGGGTCCTTCTGTTTGGAATGAACTGGAGGGACCCTGGTGGTGTGAGGCAGAGCCATACAGCGCTGTGGGCAGCCTTGCTGTCTGGACCGATCTGCCACTTCCCCTTACGCAGGAGGTGCTGATGGCCTTGTAACTGCTTCTAAAAATGAAGCTGGAGGCAGGATGCCTGGTGCAGTCTGTGCCTGCCTTCCTTGGCAGCTACCTCTTGCCTTGTCTTCTGCTGCAAGCTATCATTCAAGCTTCTTGAATGATGGTTTTAGTGCCAAAGAAATACCATTTTGTTTCTTTGTATTATTTAAAATGTTGAGCAATATAAGAAATGCAATACCTCCTTTCATTTTTAAAAATTTTTAGATTTAAATAAGTAGACTGTTTTTCATATGAAAAGAGCTAGTATTTGAAGGGATCATTCTTTGTCCAGTTCATGATCTTTGTCTTTCTAGTGCTAATTTTGGTAGAGAAGTTGGTTGGTGTCATTGGGACCAGTAGAGTTTTGTCATTGACTTTGGGTCATTGGCATTCCAGAAACCCCTGTCCATCACTACAGTGAGATTCCATCCTCAAGAATGAGGTCTTTGTAAGGGCCTCTCCTGATCTCTGCACCTGAGTTTGGGAGGGAACAGCTGGAAGGGGCTGTGGCAGAATCTTGTTCATTGTGTGGCGACCTGGGCCAGGAGGTGGGTTTTATACACACGAGACCACATGGGCAGGTGGAAAGATATCACCAGGAACAGCCAGTTACATATGGCCAGTCCCAGTGCCAACGGGTCTAATCGATCCAGCCCTACCTGTGTGTGGGCTCCTCGTCTGTCTCTACTATATGACCTCCTTTCTTCCTGACTCCACATTCTGTTTGCTGTTTTCCTTGTGCTAGAAATCCTGATATCCATGTTTCCCAGCCTATAAACATGACCCGTGTTCTCACAAGATGTGCTCCCGGGTGGATTTGTGGTTGGTGTTCCTGCCACTGGAATGTCCTCTGAGTGTACTGGATTAGTGTTCACACTCGCAGAAATGGCCCGGCCTTCCCTCCACTGCACTGTGTCTGAAAGCAAAGATGCATGAAGATTCTGGAAGAGCTAAGGCATAATTCTCTGCCTTCTTTTGTTTGTATCAGAGGCCTGGCAGAAGAGAGGAAAAAGGGAAGTGATAGTTTTGGGTCCATATATGGGTCTAACTTTATGGAGTAAGAGTTAGGGCCACATTTATATTGGGAAGGGAACTATCTTGGTGATAAGTAGAAATTCTTGCCAGTGTGCCCGAGGGCTGGAACCTGTCACTAGCAAAGGGAGCGGATGAAAGGTTATGTGTAGAGTCACATGGCTTTGAGAGCCATGAGCTTCTGTGGGAATCCATGATGTCACTGTGAGCTGTCCCTTCTCCTACACCTTTCTTTCTGTCTTTTCCATCTTCCTTCCTGAGCGGGGTTAGCTGCGTACAATCTATGGAGAGTAAATACATCAGCAGCTCCGAGTCCCTGCTGCCTTCTCTTCATGCTGCTCCCTGCCACACACACTTCTTTCAACGCTGTGTTGTTTCTGGAGACCCTGAACCCTGGGAAGACCTGGATTTAACTCAAGATAGCAGGGAGAGAGATGGGGGCAAGTATTTTAGCTGGGACAGACGGACCTGCAGCCAAACCCCAGGGGTTCAATCTGTCTATCCAGTTACTCCTCCAACCAGGAGACTTGGCACATTGCTGTGACCTGGCTTAGGTGGGCCTGAAGGTGGATTTATCACTGATCTCTTGTTCTTTGTTACTGTACAGTTATATACGATGTCAGTGCTCTTCAGCTGTCACTGCTGGAAATGTTCTTTCTCCCCAGACAGCTGTGCTTTGTGGTCACAGTGTGTTAGAGTTTGTGCTTATGTTTCCTGGTTCTGAGAGTGGTCCTTGTGTTCACATGCTGCCATCACCAGGGCTTTGTTTGTGCTGTTCACCACATACACACACACACACACACACACGCACGCACGCATGCACGCACACACGCACGCATGCACGCACACATGTATCATGTGATCACTTATGTGGCACATCAGGTTGATCCCGGACCAGTCACCTTTTTTGGGCCTCCTGAGAGCTGTCATGGGAGGTCTGCACCCCTGGGGTCCCTCTGGTCTGTCTCTTGTAGGAGCCTGAAAGAAACACCAAGTGCAGGTGGGGAGCTTTTGGGGGACAGTGTCTGTGTTGGGAGGCTGAGGAGCAAGACCCGTTGAAGACTCCACGGAGACCCTAGGGAGTAACTGGAGAGCAGAGGGGTGCTTCGGGTAGAGAGTGCTGCTCTGTCGGACCAGCTTTGAAGTTCTTGTTTTCATCCTAAATGAAGTCAATATGGTTGATTTACAGACTGACTAGAAATATCTTGAATAGAGAGATGACTGCTGCCTTTACTCTGCACATTGTAATAGACACAGTGCCTTCACTGCTTTGGTTTCCTTTCGTTTTTATGGAATGAGGATAAAAGTGCTCTTCACTTTGCCGGTCACAGTTGCACATACGTATAATCCTAGCACTGAAGGAGGCTGAGGCAGAAAGATGGCGAGTTCAAGTCCTGCCTGGGAAATTTAGCAAGATCTTATCTCAAAATAAAAAATAAAAAATGTTGGGAATGTAGCGCAGTGGAAAGGCCTTGGGTTTCTGTTCCCAGCACTATTTCCCTCGCAGTTTACTTCTAGTGTTCAGGATTATCCTGAGGTACGAAATACTACACAATGGTCCCTGCAGTTATAACTGGCCCAATGTAGAAACAGTTTATTACTGGAATTTTAGTTTTAACTTATAAACGAATGTGCTTCCACATGGTCTCAGGTAGATTTAACCCATAAGAATTCTGGAAGGAGCATAACAACATCGTTTCCTGGAGTTAATTCAGATGTCCTGGGCCAGTGTCTGTCTAAGGACACTGAGATCTGCCTATATCCAGGAGAGAAACTTTGAAGGCTGCGCAGAAGACCCTGAGCTTTTTGTTGACCGACCTGAATTACAAACAGCCCTCATGAACAACCTGAGTTTAGAAGTCCAGGGTCCACTGTGTCAGAAACACTGAAGAGGATGTTTAGGCCATTGGTGAATTTTGGACTATGGATGACAACGATTATGTAAGATGAAGAAATTGATAGATTTGATTTTCTGGAAGGTTAACCTGACCAAGGTTGAGGAGACGTGGATGAAAGCATGTGAATTTTCTGGCATGTGGATTTTCTTATATCACAGGAGACAGATTCCTTCATCTTCAAGAAAGGAGAGAGCCAGAGATCAGTGAAGCGCTTCAGTGGCGAGCCTGACCCAGGGGCTGCGGGAAACAAAACAAGTTCCCAAGACAGTGGCGTTGGGCCAGTGTTGGAGTCTCACTCTGTTACTAGGAGTTGGACAAGGGCTTTTCAAAGTTCTCTTCTTCTTCCTAAAATACCCACAGCCCACTTCCTCATGGGAGGAAGGGCTGCCTGTGTTGTCTGCCTGTCCTGCAATCAGACAGAGCAGAGAGGCTGGCATAACCCCTGGGGGGAAAGATCGTTTGTCTTCATGTGAGGACCAGAATGACCACAGTGGAGAGTCCATCTGTGGAGAGGCCAAGTAAACCACCTCATCCTGAGCAGTTTTTTTAAAGTGGAAACTAACTGTGTTGATTCACCCTTCATTAGAATCCGAATTCCTAATGTTGCATCAAATTGTGTTGAATCTTTGCCATTGGCTGTACTGGCTGTTAAAAAATGGATAATACTCGGGCCGGGGAGTTAGCTCAGTGGTTCCGGCGCCTGTCTTGCAAGCGCAAGGACCCGGGTTCGATTCCCCGGTAGCCACATAACAATACTGGGTGTGGAGACTCACCCCAGCAACAATCAGTACCACATACCACAGTGCCGGGCGTGGTGGCTCACGCCTGTAATCCCAGCACTAGGGAGGCAGAGGCAGGAGGATTGTGATGTGAGTTTGTGGCTGAGCTCAGGGCCAGCCTGAACCACAAAAGCGAGACCCTGTCTCAAAAAACCTAAAAAAAAAAAAAATGGATAATACTCATAGTGACTATCTTCTGTACACAAGATGAAACAACTTTTTGGGAAAAGCCTGTCTGTGACAAAACTGCAGAATGACATCAACACATAGAATAAGTGAGAAGGACAAGGGTTTAAGTGCAAGATGTGCCACACACTGACTGTGTGGCCTTGGAGAAGCTCCTTAACTCCTCCATTCTCTGTAAAGTGTGCTCTGTGTCTGGAGTTAAGGTAACAAAAGCAGTGTGAGAGTTAGCTGAGATGATCCATGTAATGAAGCATTCAGTGTACTGTCTGTTAGATAGGAAGCAGTCAATGCAGGCCTCCTGTCACTACATTTAAGTTGGAACAGTGCAAGTTTTGGCTTCATCCCTGGCTGTGTGACTGGGAGCGAACAACTGACACTCCCTCCTGAGCCTCAGCATCTTCATACGTGAAATGAGGGTGTTAGCTCTACCTCTGTGGAAAAGGTGTCAGCAGGTACACGTGGCAGGCTTGAGAAGCCCATGAGTGTGATGCGAGCACTTTGGTTTACAGATACCATAGTTGCCCACTTACATAGACAGTCCACGTATGTCACATGTGGGCAGGTTCATAAGCTCCCCACTTCCCATCTGCTGCTTTCTCTAATGTAAATGTTGTCAAATGACCTTCCGGGGGTCACTTCAAGTGGGTGGCACTGGACAGCAGTTTCCGCAAGCTCTTCAGGACCATGTGATGTAGAGGCAAGAGTGACACAGTTGAGTTAGGACCATCACCCAGCAGTGTGACTACACTGGGTCTGAGTGCGAAGTGAAACCTCAGACTGCGTGAACTGGAGGAAGCCTGGCCGCTGGACTCTTTGTTTGGAGGGTTGTACTGTTATTGTGGAACAGTGGGTGACACTGGGTGACACTGTCAGCGGTTCTCCATGGGGTTCTCTGAATGAAGTCAGAGATGCTTCCGTGCAAATCTGCATCGTCACTGTCTGCTTTCATTAGACAGTGCACCCTAAATAAGGACAGAATGTCGAAGTT
>PVIR01023423.1:0-27064 GCA_004026965.1 Petromus typicus | reverse complement strand
GACCAATGACTACATATTTAAAAATTCTAAAGAATCATTGCTAAGGTCTGACAATATTGTGGCTACATTCTGAAATGGTATGTTTATAAATTACAATAATATACAGTATCATAAAAAATCTGAGATTTGTTTCAAAATGATCCTGGAGATGGTCAGGAGTAGAGGCAGTACAGATGAAACAAACTGAAAGTAAATGTGGGTGATGGGTGCAAAGAGGTTCTCTAAGTCTCTCATTTTCACATTCTTTAAGTTTTCCATGATGTCTTTTAAAAGGAGTGAGGAGTCTATTGTAAAACTCATATTAAGTTTGGGAAAGAGCACTAAAATATGGGAAATAGTAGAGCAGTTCACATAGATTGGATCAACATCAAAAAAAGAAACAAAGGAATTGTTTAAAAGGGTGTGGTATGTGTGCACAAAAGTTCAAGCTCTCCAATGTATACATCTGAAGATAATCAGTCCAATTAGATTCAAAATGTTATTATCTTTTGAACTTCCTAAGGGTAGACACTGCACTTTGCTTCATTACTTTACCCCTAGCAATGGACTTAATGTCCAGAATATCTAAATACAGCTAGTTCTTCAGGAATGAATGAACTAATGAGCTAGTCAATCAGGCAAAGGCTCTGTAAATTGTGTGAGAACTCAATATACAGTGAGTTCTCATAAAAACTAGAAAACTACTTTCAATACATTTTCCTTACTTCCTATCATCCTCTTTGTTCTTGGCCAACTTCTAGCAAAGTAAACCTGACTTTGAATTAGGGAAATTATCTCTGCTACCATACCCAAGTATCGCTTCTAATGGAGATCGCCCACCCTTGTGAGATGCAAATTCTTAAGCTGGCTTGTTATATTAAAGTCTGAGTCTGCCTATTAGCCCACAATGGCTGATCTAAAGAGCCAGCAGTTAGTGTGTGGGAAGAGAACAACTCCCCACATCACTGGTCACAGCAGAGGTCTTTATGATCCATAACACTGTGACGTCTTGGATGGGAAGACAGTAGCGCAGTGAAGGGCAGTGTCTCGTACAGAAAACTCCCATTGAGGCAAAAATCAACCCAGGGAACAAACAAACTTCCCATGAATCAATGTCTCATCCCCTTGTTGCCAAGATCCTGCTCGCATCAGTACTCTCCACTGCACTGTTTCCTGCGCCACCCCTCACCGTCTAGAAGCTGTGTGGTCAGTAAATAGTGGCAGCTCCAGGAGACAGTGTCTTAGCCAGGTAAGAGCTCTGACCACCCTGGGCCCAAATGTATGCATAAATCTTTTGTCTTTTCTTTTTTAATCTGTCTGCCCTACCCTTAGTCACATGATTGAGGATCTGATCAGTTTCCAATACACTCCGTAGTTCAATTTAAATTGCTTCTATTTTTGATCTTAGAAAAGGTATTCTCTTTTTTGGTATACTTACTTGTTTCCATTTATTTCCTTCATTGAGTTTTTGGTATATGTTAGATATGCATTATGATCACATTTAACATTCAGAATTTGTACTTGTACATGGTATATCTTGATTTTCATTTTTCCCTTTCCCTCTCCTCCCTACAATCTCCCATCCCATATACATAAGCTTTGCTTCCATTTATTTGTTTTTACCATCAAATTTTTTTCTTTCAGGAAATATATTTACTTTTTTTTTTTTGGTAGTACCATGGATTAATTTGGGCCCTTGTGCTTCCAAGGCAGGTGCTGTACCACTGAGCTAACTCTGTGGCCCCCAGTATACTTATTCCAAATCTTAGTTTTGAGAAACTTTTGCTTTTCTCTAGTTAATCTTATCTTTAACTAGTAACTGTTTCAAATAGAGAAAGGCTTTAAGTTTATTTGCACTCCAATTTTAAATACTTAATAACTACCTCCATGTAGTTAAAGTGATTATTTTTTGTAATGTATTCCAGATATTATCACCTCTGATTTTACCTTACTTAGACAAAAATATCTCAGATAAAGGAAGGAGGGGACCGGAGAAAAAAGAAAGAGAAGAAAGTGGGTTGGCCTTAGACAAAAGAGAGAACCAAGATATATTAAGTATAGGTTCAAGTTTCCTATGTATATCAAAAATGTACTCATAATTTTAAAAATAAAAGGAACAGCACAGAATAATTCAGCTATCTGAATCACTAGGTAGAACATATTTTTGAGAATATCTAATGACTGCTTTGATCTCAGTTAGTAGACTAAATGAAGTTCATGTTATATTCTGGCATTAAAATTATTTTAAAAGCATTAACCACAGCAAAGTCTTATCTAAAAAGAAAAGTCAGGCATATCCACTGTTGGAATAGAAAGATTCTCCACAATAAATACATGTTTAATACCTTCAACAATATATCCCGTGCATGATCTGGCCCTTGTCAATTCCAAAACTTCAATCTCAGTCAAGGAAATTCAGAGAGGAGAAAATTTTCTATTTCTCCAGTAAGATTTATTTTTGGATAAAAGAACAAATGTCTACCCTCACTAAAAGGGAAATACTTCAAATCTTATAGTTCTCTCTCTGGAAAAAATAAAAATTATAACCTGCCAATTTCCAGTATCTATCCTATTCAAAACTTAAACAAAAAAAGAAAGAAAACTCACAGAACAGCAATACTGTGCAGACATGCATGTGCATATACACACACACACACACACACACACACACACACACACAGTTTGCTATTTTTTAAAATTATTTTTCTCCCGGCATGAGATTGGTTTTACTTAAAATGTCAATTTGGGATAAGACAGGGAAAATAAATTATGTTATACCAGAAGACAGATAATTTCAATGAAGGTGACAGATATCTTTCCCTATAAGCAGTCTACCTCAATTGGTAGCTTCCTCAACTAGAATATCCAACTACTATTCCAAACAAGTTAAATTAAGGCAAGGAAGTATGTTGATCTCTTTCAATTGTGTCTGTTTAATACAAGCTAATTAAAACAAATACTCTAAAGAAAATTCTTTCATGTAAAATACTCAATAGAAAATGACATGCCATGGTAAAATGGGGACTCATATTGAAAATATGGCAAAAGGAAATTTTAAAAATGAGCCTAATGATCAGTATGAAAGTAAAAACTTAGAGAGCTGGCAATATGGTTCAGCAGTGCAGTGCCAACTTAGCACTTGTGCATTCATTAGGCCCAGGATTTGATCCCCAGCGTTGACAAAAGAGGAAAAAAAATAGTAAAATATAAATACAGTAGCATTTATTTATTATGAGTTACATAATAGAGAAGCAAAGACTAGCACAAAGTAGTATTTAAAACAATCCTATATTGCATATACAAAGGTACACAAGGGTGAAGAACTTTTTAAGTAAATGTATGAAACACTATAAACCTAGGATATTTACTTGATACTTTCTACTTTACTCAAATACCACATCTGGGGTTGCTTCAATAAGACTACTCAGTTTAATCTTTGCAAACTAAGCTATAAACGGCTTGAACCCTACAGAGAAAATAATACAGCTGTACAAGCTACAAGGGTCTCCAGTTTTGCACTCTGTCCCATTAAAGCTAATTGCTCCAAATATTTTATATTTTCTAGCATCTCTACACAATTGCTCCTACCAAAGAAAACCAAGATACAGGATAAATAGAAAATTGAAACTAAACTTCATCTTATAATTGATCTTTATAATTTTCCTGAGAAATTATGATACTGGCTCAATTCAAAGAATAATAAAATCATGGAAATAAAGGTTTAGATTAAAAATTCAACCTGTTATAGATTAACTGCTATGGATTATTTGTTGTCATTGTTCTATGGGGGGTTTTTTTGTACTGTAGTTTGAAAAATTAGCATTCAATAAATGCTTATTGTTGTCAATCAAAACTGATAATAAATTTTATTAGTAAAATTAAAAACCAAGTAAAGAGGCTACCTTTCCTCTAGCCCATGTTTTGACCTCTTGGAATGTGCCTGTGTTTGTTTTGCAACCCCTATCCTACTCCAATGATCCGCATGTCAGTGTGCCAGTGCCATGCTGTTTTAATGCTGCAGTTTTGTGATACAACTTGAAATCCAAGATTATGAAGCTTCTTGCTTTGCTCTTGTTGCCCAGGATGCGTTTTTGCTATTCTGGGTCTTATCTAGCTCCAAATGAATTTCAGGACTATCTTCTCTAGTTCTGGAAGGAATGCTACTTATGTTTCAACTGGGACTGCTTTGAATCTATCACTTTTGGAAATTAGATCATTTTGACCATACTGTTTCTACCCACCCAGGAGCAGGAGACATCTTTCTATTTTCTGATGTCCTTTTCCATCTTCTCTTTTAGAGTATTGCAGTTTCTGTTGTTGAAGTCTTTCACTTTCCTGGTTAGGTAAATTCCAAATTGAACACATAAGCTTTCTCTTATATGAGGAAAATGTCCAATATAAGTAAAAAGCAAAATAAAAGATAGATAATAGGAAATAAGGAAATAGATCTTTTGCAGGGAAAGAGGGGATAGAAGGAGATAAAAAAAGAATTAAGATGTGTTATGTACATGTACCAGCTCCTCATGAAGAGCATAATTATTTTATACTGCAAACATGTACTAATAAAAAAATAAAAATTCAAAAACTAAATCTAAAGATGTTTTCAAGTATCTAATGAGTAGTTTCCAAACCAATCTCTGAAAGTTGTAGAATTACATAAATTATTTATCAAAAATATAATAAAATATTTAAATGATGAAAACCTGACAGATTTAATGAACAAAAAATATTTTTCTGAAGCAAAGCTTCCCAACTGAGTTTCCACAACTCCTTGAATACTAAAAAGCCACTTTTTCTTTTACAATTGAAAAGAAAGCATAAAGAATGTGCTAAATTGAAGTATTTGAAATTTAAGTTAAAGTCCAAGTAAAATGTTGTTTTGCTACACAGGATTTAAAAAGTGAGTGTAATTTTAAATTATTAATATAAATTATAAGTGAAATTCCCTAACAAAATATAAATCAGAATACAGAAGATAAAAATAATATTAAAGGTGAAACGAGTTGGCCACGTAAAAACAGAGAGACACAAACTGAGACTGAGACAGAGAGAGTACTAGATGCACTCTGACCAGATCAAAGTTTAAACATAATAGTAAAAATTTCATGACTATGTGAGAATGGAAAAAGCTCAGAGACCATTATTTGCATTGTAAATACAGGCAATGGTCTGTGACACCAGCTGTTCACAGTTCAACAAAAGTGAGGATTCAGCTGATAGGTGACAATAATGCCCTCCCTATAGGATGTGAAACGCTTCCTTTCCACAGGCCTCTCTGATGAACGGTCATGGGCTGTCATGCCAAGACAGCAACCCAAGATCAAGGTAGTTCTTAATAACCTTTAAACATTTAGTTTCCTTTTTTTTTTTTTTTTCCATATGTGTAGGAAAATCTGCAACTTAAAATATATCAAAACATGTCACCTAGCCACTATGTTGCTTTTATCTTGAAAGGAAAGCAGAGTGTCTAGACACAGAAATTATGCCATCAAAGCACCAGAAAAGGACGGAATGGAAACGCTCCATGTCCTTCCATTTTAACCATTTTTCAGTTTGAAGAATTCTATCATTTCACTGTTTTCCCCTGAACACTATTCTCTCAGTCCTTTGTCAATTAATGATGCTCCTATCTCCAGCCATATGAACTCTTTTGCCCATTTGGAAGAGGCTTATCAATTCCACTTTCCCAGTCTCTTAAGTTTTGTTTTTTCATTTCCAGTGCAAACTGTTGTGCACTTCAGTACTCCTCACCATGCTATGCTGCTCTGATCTTCAGTGATCTCTGTGTTTCTAGTCTCTTCAAATACTGATATTCTAGAGTAAAATACTGTTTTCTGATGAAGATCAAACAAAGCAGCACTCTGCCATGCCACTCCTCTACATAAAAACATTTCCAAAACTGCTCTGGCATAAAGAAAGATAATCCTGAGTAATCTGAAGAAAGTGAATGTACCCTCAGACCATAACGGTAAGTAAAACCAGACACACATGCTCAGCTGCTGCATGGCTTCTCTTACCTGAGAAGCCCAAATTATTAATAAAGAGCAAAATAAAAGCTCACATGAAGTAGGGAGACAGATCTTTCTCAAATGAGAAAGAGTCAGGAGATAGAGGGAAGACCAGTAAGGGGAAGAGAAAAGAATCAAAAAAGGAATTAAAATATTAACTGTGAATGTACCAGCTCCATATAAGGAATGTAAGGATTATGTACTGCAAACATGGGGTAATTAAAAACATATAGAGGCTTATAATATATTGAGCAGAAAAACAAAATTCAAAGGTGAACAGGTTCCTCCCTAACAAATAGGAATGACTACATACACACATTAGTCAGAGACAGTATAGAGAAATAAAGATTTCCTACTTACTGTTATGTTTACTAAACAAATTTTCGTGAAGCACTGACTGCACATCACCATGAAGTTTAGCCTCTGCATTCTGCTTTTAAATTACTTTTCTGGCTTCTTCTCTATCCTTCCTTTTCACACACTCTAAACCTCCAGACAAACTGACAATCTCATTTCTCATTTGCGTTCCTGTACTTTTTCCTGGCTATGGGGTACTGTTCACATCACATTTTCTAGCTGGTCTGTTTTTTTCCTCTATTTATATGTATCCAAAATTCTACCTGACTATCCTTTAAATTCAGTTCAAATAATATATCCTTCATAAAGTGATCCCTGATGTTTCCTTCTCAAAACTCCAATAAGCCTCCCATTTGTTTTCCTCATCTAAAAAATGTAGCATACCCATAAGTGCATTACAGCTTTTACGTGTGTGAGTATATATATATATATACACGAAGAAGTAGCTTCTCTTAGGGGAGCCTTATGGTTTACATCTAGATGTCCTCAAAAGCCACAGGTGCTCATGGGTGGGGCTCTGGGGAGGGGGCTGGGTCATGGGGATGTGATGCTCATCAGTCGATGAGTTTACAGCTAAATGTCATGCTGGGGGGTAAAGCCTGAGTCACTGGAGACATGGCCTGGAAGGATCTCCCTCATCCCCACCTTGTGGCTGTCTGCCACAGACTATATCCTAAATAAATATGTAAAATGAATAATTTCAAAAACAAGGGCTTGGAAGACAAATAATCAGTCATTTTTAGTTTTAGCTTTGTTATGCATTGCCTTTTTCCATTCCAAATCTATTTCTTAACCTAAACTTCTTACCTGGAGATACGTTATTCTCCGCTGGACCAGCTCTGTTAGATCTTTGGCTTCTTTTTCCCGCCAATCACCTGCTCCATCCGTCTGACTGAGGTAGTACAGATCTGTCATTATAGACCTGTGAAAGCAAACAACAGTGGAGTCTAACTGACTTGTACTGCTTCACTGCATTACACAAAATCAAATTCTTTACCACACTGGATGTGCAGCACAGTGATCCAGGTACTCCCCTTACATACCTGCTACAGCTGTGAAATTCAAAACTCAGTCTCTAACATCCATATTAATTCCTGTAATGAAATTTTATTGCTAAAAAGATGTAATTTAAAAAAAAAAAAAAAAAAGGCCAGTCAGCTACATTGATTTTCTAACACAAAGTACTATACAAATCTGGGAGAAGTGGTTTTTAAAAACAGGAAAACAGATAGATTAACATATATCTATTTTAAAACACAGCAGAAACATGCTAGAGATCTGAGAACTGAATTTGGAAGGAAACTCTTAGGGAAAAATAACAGATTCAGACAATCCCATTATCACTGTCAAAGCAGTGATCTCGAAGAAGAAGCACCTACAGTTGGTGAGATTTGTCAGTGAATCTCATAACCCAGCACAGGAATCTCCAGACTTCCTCTCTTTGGAAGTTGGTGCAGCAATCATGACTATGACAAGTCACTCTACATAGCCAATCAGGACTAACTATGGAATGCTGTCATGGCCAGACTTAAACTGTGTCTGATGGATTTCTTCCCAAAAGGAAGGTTGTTGCTCTATACTTTTTTGAGCAATATACTGCAAGATATTCACATATTCTGCTCTTTCTGTGCCTTACTGACAAAAACATTGTCTATTATGGGGGTACCTGTTGTATTAGGAGCAACAGATAGATCTGTTCTTTTTTCCATGAGTTACCTCAACTGCATTTTGAACTTGACAATGGAATTTCTGTTCTTTTCCTGAACAACACTGAAAACAAAATGAAGGAAATTTGCCATTCTAGGTGGAAAGGAAGCTGATGCTTTTTAAATTATAGTGCACTTTCTACAAGCACTTGTTTTATGTTTGCATAGTATAAAGAGTAACACAAATATTAGCTAGAATAACTATAGTTGATCAAACATTTTTACTATGTGGTACAAGTGCAGATCTTGATTTCACTGTTAACAGTTTTTGTCCTGAAAAATGTCCTTGTCTTCTACATGAACATTCGAAGAAAATATCCAAGGCAAATCTATGCTGTCTTTTCAACAAGTAGTTATTGCAATACTGCATTTAGCCCGTGAAGTGATGGAAAATATTGAATTTTAGCATTAAGTTTGGATTTGAGTAAGCCACAAATTTGATGACCAAAAACTTGAGATTTCAATGAAACTCCTGGGAATGTTTCTAGCTTTCAGTAAGCAACTATCTCAACTAACCTCAGAGTTACTATAAAAACCCTAAGTGTGCCAACAGCAGAACACGATATTTAATAACCTAAAGTTGTAATCTCCACAACCTCAGAGCTCTTAAATACTTATCTCTGGTGCCTTCAGTCCTGGGAAAGTTCAAGTTCTGTACATCAGAGATTTACTATGCTGACATACATAGAAGCAATTTAGCCAATCATGACATACTCTCAACTGAACTTTATTACTAAAGAATCAAACAGAAACACATACACAAAGATATCTAGTTTTCATCCACCATCAAGAAAGCCCTCTATCTGCCTGATACAAGGCTTTTCCTGATATGTATGTGCACTGCTAAAAGTCCTGTGTATTCTTCCTATCATGAACGTCAGAATGCAAAAACAGAAAATAGCCTGAAGCATACTTGAAGGACACGTTTTCAGACCAAAGACCAGCCAATTTATCATTTAGATTAAATTTTGATATAAAACACAATCAGGATTTATTAGACACAAACCACTGTACACAGCTTCCTACAGATAACTCAAAAATTATTGAAAACACCTAAGAGTCTTTTAAAAAGGGTTTTCTTTCAGTATTTAGTATGTGGAAGAAAAGCTAAGATGTACTAGGTCACTTGATCCCCAAGTGTCTTTGTCTAAAGCCCCCATTTGATACGTCAACCATCAGGATCTATCTACCATATAAATGGCCCTCAGATGTTTTGCAGACCTGACTTTAGGAGACAGCAGTGAAAGTGCCAGATTTCACTCAGTGCTAACAGCAACTCTGGAACTATTCTTAGGTTCTTTTAGATGTGTAGCAATTATCACTATGGATCTAATATCAGGTATTGAGTTATGAAGTTTTTGAAGAAATAAATGTCAAGTCAGTATAGGAAGAAGAATGTATCTTACAAAATGTCATGATGAAGCTTACCATTGACTTTTCTGACTAGCAGGAGGTTTGTTTTGTTTTGTTTGAGACAGGGTCTTATTTTGTAGTTCAGGCTGGTCCTGAGCTCAACCTCAAATTCATCAAGCCTCCTGCCCCTGCCTCCCAAGTGCTGGAATTACAGGAATGAGCCACCATGCCCGGCACTGTGGTATGTGGTTACAAGGGGTGGAACCCAGGACCTTGCGCTGGCAGGGCAGGCGCCAGAACCACTGAGCTAAATCTTACTCAGCTTGACTAGTAAGAGTTTTAAGTATGTTGTTTAAAATATGCAATGGACAGTGAAGGGAATTCTACAGAGATGCTTCTGAGCTTAAAAAGATTTCAAGTGTAGATACTATCATATGAACTTCATGGAACAAATTTTAGTTCAAGTTTGAATAGAAGAGCTTTCCCTCAATGTTCTACATTTGCTTGTTGCATTTACATTTCTTTACAGAGCCTGTCTCTTCTTGAGTTTGTTAGCAGGTAAATGCTGAACATTACTATTTTGTAGTCAAGACAGAATCAGAAGCTGTGGGTAGTAGCAAATGACTTGCTTTCTTCTTTTTTTATGGCTACATATACTGTTTTACATTGATTTATTGTAGTATTCTAGCCTCAGATTTGCTGCAATCTTTCTGTCTCAGCCTCCTAAGCTCTGGGATTACAAGCCCCAGCTTGTGCTATTCTTCATTTTCTTTCCTCACACTGTTTGTGGCCTTACTTTGTTCTTTTATTGGTTTTGTTTAGACTGCAATCTAGCTACCTGTCTGTCTATCTTCCTTCTTTGCTTTGTATAGGCATGTTATCACTAAAAAATTGCCTCTTAGGCCTGCTGTTGCTGTATACCACAAGTTTAAGTCTATTGTGCTTCCATTTTTAATCAGTACACAATGAGAACATTCACTGTGAGGAGTTGGTACATTTATATGTACATGATATATTTTCTTTTTATTTCGTCCCCACCTCCATCTTTTGGGGGTTTTTTTTCCCATTTGCAAAAGATTTATTTCTATTTCCTACTGTCTTTTATTTGACTATTTATATTTGGGGCTTCTCATATAAGAAAAACTATAAAATATTTAAGTTTGTGTCTGACATTATAGATTTGAGCTCCATCTATTTTCCTACAAATGACTCAAAGTTAGCCTTTATATCAAACTAATACTTCATTTTGTATAAATGCCACATTTTTTTCTCCATTTATTTACTGATGGACATATAGCTGTTTCCTAGATTTAGCTATGATGAATTACACTACTAAAATCATGTGTATGAATGTACCATTGTTATAAGACATTTTTAATTCTTTGAGGGACAATATCTAGAAAGGGGATAGCTAGGTTGGATAGAATTTCTCGTTTTAGCTTTTTGATAAATCATCATTTTGATTTCCATAGTGGTTGTACCAGTTTGCATTCCTACCAATAATGTAGAAGAGTTTCTTTTTTCCCCTACCGTCTTACCAGCATTTGTCATTCATTGATTTCTTAATGATAGTCATTCTTTCTGAAGTAAGATGGAGCCTCAGTATTGTTTTAATCTGTATTTCCTCTAATGACATGCCTCAGTTTTTGCCTCAAGGCTTTGATTTCCCTTTTCTTATTTGTCTGGTCCATTGTTGTGGAGAATTTTCTTTATTTTTGTGTGAGAAATGATACCTAATATAAGGCTGGGCTAAAGCTCAGTGGTAGGCACATGTGCCCAACATGTGAGAAGCCCTAAGTTTGATTCCCAGCATTGCAAATAAATATTTTTAAAAGAAATGATAATGATTTTAATCTTATTAATTTTAAGACTTACTTTGTAGCTTAACATATGATCTATCTTGGAAAATGTTTAGTGTGTTTACTTCAGCAGAATCTGTCTTTTGCTATTGTTAAAATGTTCTGTATATGTGTGTTTTGTGCATTTGGTCTGTGCTGAACTTGAGTTCACTGTTTTCTCATTGATTTTCTATCTGGATAATGCAAAAACTGTTGACAATGAGATAGTAAAGTCTCTATGGTTATTGTACTATCATACTGGAATCTATTTCCCATCAATTTTGTTCATATTTGCATTATCTAGGTACTATGTTAGATGTACACATATTTATAATTTGATTCTATTCTCTCTGATGAACACAGCATGTTTTCTTTACTGAAATGTGGCTCTCACTGTGTTACTTTAAATACTAGACATTAAAATGCAGTCTGGTGGCAAATATATATCTAGAGGTGGAATTCAGATCACCTGAGATTTTTATGCAAAATGTTATTTAGCTGATTAGCCTATTATTTGGGAGCTAGTAACTACTAGAGTCACCACAGTCCAGGTAACCAAACAGAAGTAATCGGCAACAGTCTTTGGCATTTAGAAACTTCAAAAGAATTTTTAAGATTTCAGAGTTGATGCTATAAGAGTATCATGTTATTACCTGCTACGCTAATCTCAAGCATTTATGTCATTAGTTTCAATTAATAATTTACAATAATTGTACATGACCATGTTTCATAATAATACTCTGATTTACCTGCTGCTTTTGATATCACTGATCATGAATTAGCCCCAACCTCCCTCTTCACACAGTGATAGAGAAATAAGCATTTTGGAGCAACTGCCTTTGACATTGTGATCTTATTATTTGTATAGTACTGTAGAGTCAGTAATTGGGTTTACAGTGACTTTAGATTAATATATTAACCTCTGAGCACATAATGGAGTGTTATTTTATCACCTTGTTAGGTTTCCACAGTGACACATTTACTTCATCACTGTTGTCATCTTCATGTTACCAGATACCAGTTCATAAAACAAACAAGTTACCAGACTTGCTCTTTCTGCACTGAAGTTAGAGTAATTGATAAACTTCAAATTGAAGAACAGACAGACTCAGAGTTAGTGAGCATGTCTCAAGCATGCTGACTGAGACTGCTGAAAAATCATCTAGTGAATAGCAGCATCTCCCTTCTCATTGCGTCATCTCATCATCAGGCATAAAGAAAGCACCTTTCCTCAGACTGACTTTAGGTGCATCCCCTAAGTACTGAGTGGGACTCATGGCTGACAATGCTGATTAGCAGTTTCTTGATGCACATAAAGCCAATGTGGCGGATTACGTAACAAAGCAGAGGACTTCAAATCATATAATAGCAACACTGTCTGACGAATGATAGGGGAAGACTGAAATAACTTAAAAGACTGATATAGGTTAAATAGATTTAGATTCAGTTTCTGATGATAGCTGTGGCTATATCCCACTAACTTGCTTTTTCACTCTCTGTGGAAGGTGCACTCTTTGAAAGGCCCAAGAACTATTATTTCCACTCTTGAACAATGAAGTATTATAAACCATTGAAGCCACCTATTTTTTATGTTTTATTACACACAGAGACACAATACACATGCACGTGCATGTGCGCGAGCACACACACACTCCCAAGAAGAGATGAAGAAAGATTTTAAGTTCTTTAAGATGTTACTTATGGAGACCTATGTTAAGCTGCAGAATTTTTAAGTTTTGGTTTTCTATGGAGAAAAAGTTTTTGTAAGATTGCTCTTCCACTAAGGAATCTAGATATATTTTCAAGTACTAGAATATTTCTCGTAATGTTTATGAACAAAGAAAGATGTTTTAACATTCTGTTTATTATTTAATCTGTATCAATCAGATAATCATTCCCCACATTTAAAGGAATATTTTTCCCTATAATAAAGTTTGCATTCAAATAGTCTTTATACAGAAAACATGCAATCTCTGTTGATCATGAATCTGTTTTCCCAGCCCCTACCACATATCTCTTTGGGGGTGTTTTCCAAATTCAAGAATGCTTTTGGCATTAAAACTACCCACTTGCTAAGGATTTTTTGTATGCCACTCACTGGGATAAAGGCTCTTGATCCATTACCTTATTTGCCTAGCATAGTAATGTGGAATACTATTCCGCAATAAGGAAAGATAAACTTGAATCATCTGTAGAAAAACTGATGCACCTTGAGATCATAATGTTAAGTGAAATAAATCAGAACAAGTTTAAATACCGCATTTCTTCTCTTGCATGAGAAATCCAAGAGATAAATAAGGAGCACAATGGAAAACAGATACTAGGAATTAAGAAGAAGATGTTCAAATGGGAAGCAGAACAAAGGACGGAGTAAAAGAAGAGAAAGAAAGGAAAAGGGAAAAAAAAGAATAGAGGCGCTAAAAATAGAAACAAAATTTTTGTAAATGGGAGTGGAAGAAGGATTGAAGGGATAGAAGGGAAATGGAGAAAAATAGGAGAACCAAGATATATTATGTACAAATACAGATTCCCTGATAAATGTGAATAATATGCATGACAAATACATACTAATAAAAATATAAAGATTTTAAAAAGATATTGTTCCATCAAAAAATAAGTCCACAGCATTCCTGTACACCAATGATCAATCCACCAAGAGGAAATAGGAAAAGAGTAATATTCATAACAGCATTATTATAGGCAGACAGGGGCAAGCCCTTAAGGAAGACAGTGCAAATGGTGAGAATCCATGAAAACTAGAAGCTCAAAGGGAGAAGGCAAGGTCTCAAGATAAAGTCTCAACAGTCAGGCTTACATGCTTCCCTAAGGAATGAATGGAAATTTAAGATTAAGACCAGACATTCTAGTGGGTGACCAGGATATCCAGACCCATCTCTTCTCCAAAACGTTCCTATTTCAGAAGCCACAGAGAAGCCAAGGTTATTTATGATGTCAGCCATATACCCCTGCTACATGTCTGTATCCCTTTTAGGTCAATATTAGCTAAGCAGCTATACTTAACATCTTTTTGGTACAGCAGTTTCTCTTACATTGTACCTGAACTGTAATTTTGCGATATAAATCACCCTGACAAAGACCCTTCAGTAGCAGTTTACTTGGGATCCCTCTCATTTTTCAAGAGCTATTTCTATTCTTCAATAAACTTTTCCTATTCTTAACTTCCTTTGTCCTTTGAAATTCATTCTTCTATTTCAGGAGATATGAACTCAGTATGTCCGATATCTAGTAGGTTGGGAGTTATATTTCTCCTGTATCAGCATTAAGAAAAATTAAATACTTAGAAATTAACCTACCATGAATGTGAAATACCTCTACAACAAAAACTATGCTACTCAGTTAAAAAAGAAGAAAAAGGATATCAAAAAATGGAAAGCATTCCTGGATTTAATTCCAGTATTGGGAAAAAATTCACCACAGGAAAACAAACATCTATTTTAATTTTACCTATTAGATTTAAGGTCAGTTTGAGGATTTTTTATATATTTAATATAAATCTTTTCTATGTATAAATTCACTATTTTAAAGTTTACTTCTATGTTTGGTTGCATTTGCTTGTTATTTGTATTAATGCTTTCTAATCGGACTTCCTGTGATGTTCAATCAACATACTTCACTATAATTTCTGCTTATGGCAGTTCAAGAAACTGACACCTCATTTCATTTTCAGTAAAATATCCTTTTAATATATACTAAATGACAGTGTTAAGAATTTTTTTTTTTTAGACAGGGTCTCTGTAGTTCAGGCTGGCCCTGAGCTCAGCCTCCAACTCACATCACAGCAATCCTCCTTCCTCTGCCTCCCGAGTACTGGGATTATAGGCGTGAACCACCACGCCCGGCACTGTGATATGTGGTACTGACTGCTGCTGGGCGTGAGTCTCCAAGGCCAGTATTGTATGTGGTTACCGGGATCGAACCCAGGCCCTTGTGCTTGTAAGACAGGTGTGGACCACTGAGCTAAATCCCCGGCCCAGTGTCAGGAATTTTAATACCTCTAAAACAAAATTCAACAAAAAATGTAAAATTGATTTACATCAATTTTCTCTGGTGTTTTAAATGAAATTACCAGCAAAATATGTGAGTTTATTGGAATCATATGAACACTAATGATTCTGTGGAGATACATAGCATGGATTTCAAGAGGCACTGAATTATTCGGCTCCACACTGGGCAATCTCTTTGAAATTTTTAACCCTGCTCGTGGTTATCCCATATTTAGACCATTAGGCCAAATATCCTTAGTACATCTCTACACTAAAGTGAATAAAAAAATTGATTTACATCAATTTTTCATGGGCCTGTTTATTCATTTTTCTTTTGTACAAATAGTTACAAAGTACATGTACAAATAATATTTACAAAGCAGTTTTTTAAAAGTTAAAAAGGCCTAAAGATTAAATTCCCAAGTTACTTTAGTTAAATGATTTAAATATTCCATCAGTAGGCATCAGTAGGACTCAAGATTTTTTTTACATACCAAATAGTCTACCTATATCAAACTGTCTTTACATCTGCATTTTCCTACAAAACTGCAATAAGTAATGCACACAAGCACCAAGTTCCATTTACTAAAAGCCTGGTGTCTGGGATTCACTTTAGTGTAGAGATGTACTAAGGACATTTGGCCTAATGGTCTAAATATGGGATAACCACGAGCAGGGTTAAAAATTTCAGAGATTGCCCAGTGTGGAGCCGAATAATTCAGTGCCTCTTGAAATCCATGCTATGTATCTCCACAGAATCATTAGTGTTCATATGATTCCAATAAACTCACAGATTTTGCTGGTAATTTCATTTAAAACACCAGAGCAATAAGGAAATTTTTCATCATTATTCTACTATTGTTGATGTTGTTAACATATATGAATCTCTTATTTACATGGTAATTCTTTTCCTCTTCACAGTGGTAGGTTGTTCAAATAAAATTATTTTTCTTTTATTGTTCACTAGTGAAACAGTAATTGCCATCAGAGTCCTACTGAGAACTTAGGGTTCTAAATATATCAGGCCAAAAGATAGGTTTCACTGTGCTATAATAATTCACTGATATATTTTATTCTGTATGAACACTCAAGCACCAAAATGTTTTCTTTTCTATGTAAGATCAACTGCATATTATTTATAAATGTGTAAATAGAAGAAGCAAATTTAAGTGGAAAGATTCAAGTTTGTTCTAGTAACTAAATGGAAGAACAATTAACACGATGCTCCTTTCCATCCAAATCTGCTTAATTAGGGACCTTTAATCTGTGCTAATGCTTTCAATGTCTGAATGAGAGACATAACTGCAGCCTCAGTATGAATTTCAATCAACATACTCCAAAGCAAAACTATATATTCTGCTTCCAATACAGACCACATACAAATGACACCACTACTTTCCAAGTCATAAGGCATATTGATTTCTAGAAATACATTTTAAATAATATTTTTCAATGACATACTTCACTTGTTAACTACTTTAGACAATTACTTTCAAGACTTAAGATATTTAATTTTTAAATACAGTGTCATTTGCCATTCAGCAGAGAAATTAATGAAAGTTTCAGTTTCTCGTTCTTAAATTAAAATCCAAACCAAATGTGTAGGAGAACAATACCTTTCATGATGCCCTAAATCTGAAAGAAATTCATCTGCATGTCTTTGGAGTTCATTTCCTTCCAGATTCTTTAATTTCTTCAATTCACTCTGTAGAAAAAACCAGAGCTCTTTAGCTCCCATTTCGATTCTCCTTCTTAGGACTTCGTGATCCTTCCCCAGACCTGCAGTTAAAAAATAAAGAATACTGGCAGTTCTAGTGCTGCAATAGAAGAAAATTAAACCCAGTATATTGAGCAAAAGAAACAGGGTGTGGTCACCTACCATTCCTGCTTTGTTTCTTATAACTTTCAATCTGTTCTTTGGCCTTAACAAGCTGCTCTTCTAGCACACGTACCCTTGTGGTTGCTGGCCCCTGGTCAATGGGGCCTTCTGGTATCCTACAGACGGGGAGAAAATACAAACTTTTAGCTTTAAGGTAATAATAATAAAATGCATGACTTCTGGGTTACAGTCTATTTTTTTGTTAACACTACCAGTTATTAAACATATCACAAATGAGATACCAAGTGATATTTTTTCACAAAGTTACAAAATTAACCATAAACACTGGTATGATAACAAACAAGGAACAATAATCAGCCAAGTGTAATGGAAAACACTTCTCATTCCAGCACTATGGAAGCTGATGCAAAAGGACTGCAAGCTTGAGCCCACCATATGTGTTACCAAGACCTTGTCTCGAAATATAAAATTTTAAAAAGGGCTATGAATGTAGCTCAGAGGGAAGACTCTGGATTCAATCTTCAGTACCACAAAGAAATGTACCATCTAGCTCAGAGATTTACAATTTTCTAAGAGTTAGAAAACCTTTACAGCTATTTCCTAAAAACTTTCATCCTATTACTGGGAGAGCCACTACCAGTGGTAAAGGGATTAGTTTCCTGCTGTGCTGAGAATAACAAAGTTGAATAGGATGAAGTAGAGGCTTAAAGGGAAAAAGGAAGCATATATCTGAAGTTGTATATGTGTGTGTGTGCATGTGTGTGTCTGTGGTACTGGAGATTGAACCCAAGGTCTCCACATGTTTTTATTTTGGGATAACGTCTTACTAAATTTCTTTGGTAGGACTCAACCTTTTGATCCTCCTGTCTCAGTTTCCCAAGTACTGGAATTCAGGCATGCATATGTGCATGGGCAAGATTAGATATTAAATACAAAGTAATTCTAAATTTAGCATAGTAGCAAGCTACGTAAATCTGTGCATGAAGTCATAACTGTAAATTACTAACTGGCTTTATAGGGAATGAAATGACAAAGAGAAAAAAATGAAATATATCAGGAAAACAAAAAGAAATACACTAGGGAAAAAAGTGAAGGCTAATGTCCTATTCATTTATATCTGTGACAAAAAATATTAGTCAACGTAAAACACGCCAAAAATAACTCCAAGATCTTCTGCTTACATGATCAACCTACTGATACTTCTTCTTTTCAGAATATGCTTATTTCTAATATTTTATTGTTGTACGTTTTTGGCCAGTATTATATATTCCATCTTGGCATAAGTAAGTCAATAAAATATAATGCTCTAGTAGTTTTCCCAAAGATACGCACATTCTAATTTCTGGAACATATGAATGTTACCTTATATGGCAAAGGAAACTCTGAATATGTGATTAAATCAAGGATCCTGAGATTGGGAGATTGTCCTGAGCTAGCTGGGTAGGCTGAAAATGCAAATATAAGTGTCATGAAAAGAGGGAGGTGTAAGGAGCTTTTGCTATAGAATAAAGATTATATGACTGCTAGCTTTCAACACAGGGAAAGAAGTTTGGAACAAGGAACGCAAGAAGCACATTTGAAGAAGACAGAAAAGGTAAGAAAATAGGTTCTATCTTAGAGCTTCCCTATGAAATTCAGTACTTGGTTTCCTACCTTGGTTTCAGGCTCAGTTAAACTTACTTTGGACTTCTGGCTTCCAAAACTATAAGAGAATAAATTTCTGTTGATTTCAGTCAACAAGTTTATGGGGCCAGGTGCAGTGGTACATATCTATAGTCTCAACATATGGGAGGTTGAGGAGTATTTCTGTGATTTTGAGGCCAGCCTAGGCTATATAGCAAGTTCAAGGCCAGGCTGAATTACATAGTAATGTCCTACCTCAAGACACCAATACAAACAAACAAAAACAACCTTGTGGTATTTATCATAGCAGCAATGGGAAACTAGTAAGTACACACATCTGTCCTTTTTCAAAGCAAAGTTGTTATGAAGATTAAATGGTTATTTTTTCATACAACATCAATTTAAATGAGAAAACGTGTTTAACAGTACTTGCAGTTCTGGTAGCAAATTTTATACAGACTATTGTATGATCAGCTAAAATTTAAAAAAAAAATCTGACTGGGCATGGTGGCACACATCTGTGGTTCCTACACTAAAGAGGCTGAGGCAGGAAGATAGCCTCAAGTAAGATGTCAGCCTGAGCTATACAATGAGCTCAAGGCCAGTCTGAACTACACAGCAAGACCCCATCTCAAAAAAACCAAACACAAACAAAACCTGAGATAAATATATATTCTTACCACTACAGTTTTTTAGGGGAATTTAATTTTTTAAGTAGTTGGCAAAATTTAAATTCCTATGTCAACATAATCCTTTGATACAAAGGTAGTGATACAGTAGTTTTTATAGTTTTTCTAACTTTTGTTGAACTGATAAAGTCAAATTGACTATACATACCTATACTACTTCACATGTTGAGTAAAAAAGCTGTGTTATAACTATAGCAAAGTAATTTTAATTTCCTGTGAAACTGTATGTAGCAACATTGAATAGGATCATTAAAAATGACCACCTTGGGCTGGGGATTTAGCTCAGGCGGTATCACGCCTATCTCAGAAGGACAAGAGCCCAAGTTCAATCCCAGTACTGCAAAAAAAAAAAAGAAAGAAAAGAAAAAGAAAAATGACCACTTTTCTACTCATGAATGCCCTCAGGTTACAGCATGGCAATGAAAAACCTTTTATTTGTATATGCCCAAAATGGATAATCATAAAATAAATACAGTAGTTAAGTTCATATGCATTATATATTCATAAATGAGTGTGTCCTAACAGTTTTTAAAACGTCACTTCTGTTTCTTTCAATGACTAGTTTCTAGCGAACAATATAAAAACAAAATAAAACTACCTACTGTAATTTTCTGTGGCAGCAATATGCCATAAAGCACTGATATTCTTTTTCAGAACATAATTTAGTGAGAGAAAAATTCAGACAATACAAAGACTATGTCTAGATTCTTCTTATCTCATTTCTTCATATACTGATGGAATAATATCAAGGGCAAAGCAAGCACAAAAACATAGCACATGATCATTTCAGCAGATTTTTATCAAGTACTAAATTCAATGTAAATCTAGTGGAACATAGTGGAACCAGTGACTTATATTACATTATTATACATAATAATCTAAACCAACTGTGAATAAAATAAAGATTAAAAAAAGGACTGGAGAAATTAACATAAAAAAATACATGAGGGCTATCTTTTCTAAAACCATCCATTAAAGATCCAATCTGGGGCCAGGGATTTAGCTCAGTGGTTTTAGCACCTTGCAAGTGCAAGTTCCTGAGTTCAGGGTAATCACATACCACAGGCTGGGCAGGATGACTCACATCTACCAGCAATCAGTATCACATATCACAGTGCCAGGCACAGTGGCTTATGTCAGTAAATCCCAGCACTAGGGATGCAGAGGCAGGAAGACTGCTGTGAGTTTGGGCTCTCCTGGATTACAGATTGAGCTCAGGGCCAGCCTGAACTACAATGTAAGATACTGTCTCAAAAAATAAACAAGAGCCAATTTGTACAAACAGTCTCCTTTCTGAATATTTAGGGAATAAATATTCACTTATCAAATTCATTATGCCAAAGATACATGAGACTTTCACTTTTGGCCATGATGAAGTAAAAGAGATAAGAATGACCCATTCTGCCTGAAACTACTCAAAATCCAGACAAAATGTAAGAAACAATGGTCTAATAAAAAGTAGAATCAGGCATAAAAGGCAATAATCTCCATAGAAGGAAACAAACAATGAGGGCCCCACAATGGCCTCAGGTTATATTTTCAAGAAAGAGACTCTTAACCTCTTAGCATATGGAAGGAGAAACTTAGGTGGAGCCTAGGAAGTCCCCAGAGTTGAAGAAATGGAGCAAACAGTATGACACCAAGACAGGTATAGTTCAGATAAGATAGTATTACACAGGCAGAAGTCACAGAAAACTCCCCAGACCTACAGTAGTAACACTTGAGCATCAGCAGAATATTGGTTACCAGATCCAGCTAAGGTACCTATAGACTGAGGGAAAGAATTCTCTAAAAGGGCTTACGGAAGTAATATAAAGCATTCATGACTGGTGGTGTGGAAAGAGGTCCTGATACTACCAGACTGGAAATGACAACACTAATAAAGTACTGGACCAAATACCCAGACCAAACATTTAGGAAAAAAATCAGGCCTAGACCATTTCTTACATCCTGCATAACAATTCTTAAAAGCAAGACCCAAAAGAATCAAACTACAGTGTTAAGAACATTTGTAAAACTACAAAAGTTTCCAGTAACCAACAAGGTAAAATTAATGACATCTGTAATCCAACAAAAATATACCAGGCTTACAAAGAAACTGAAAAGGACGAACTTTAATGAAATGAGAGAGAAAATAAATATCAAACAAAACTAACTCAAAACTAACAAATATTTTAAAATTAGCACACAAAAAGCAAATATTATTATTGTATTTTACATGTTCAAAGAAGTGTTATAGTGTTATATATTGTTCAGCAGTAAGGTGCTTGCCTAACAAGCACCTTAATTCCCAGGATGACCAAAAAAAAAAAAAAAGTTGGGACAGGAAAAAACAAAAAAAAAAGTTAAAGGTAATAAATACCTAAGTTAAACTTATAGAGAGACATATGAATATATACCACTTGAAAAATATATTAAGTGGGATTTATTACAAATTATTATAACTTCTAATAAATATAAGGAAAGGGGGTGAGGATTTAGCTCAGTGTCACCATAGCTGCTTTGCAAATGCAAGGTTCTAAGTTTGATCCCTGTTACTGTAGAGGAGAGGGTACACACACACACACATATATGAAGAAGAGCAAATAAAATTCTAATTAAGTAGAAGAGACACAATAAAAAGCAGAGGAAAAAAATTAAATAAAAACCTATAGAGAAAAAAAATCAATACATTAAGTTTATCAGAAAAAAATTAATAAAATTGATAAACTTTTCCCAAAATGTCCAAGTAATAAATATTTTAGGTTTTGCAGGCCAATAGAAAAAATCAAGGCTACTATATACATAAATATTTAACATTTTAAAATATAAAACTATTCTTATAGGTCATAACTAACCCCTAATCTGGCCAGATAGAAAGGCACAGGGAACACTTCCCAGAGCATTTTATAAAGCCAGTGTAATCCTACCACAAAATCAGAGAGAAATATTATAAGAAAATCATAGACCAATAATGTTCATAAACAAATACAAAAATTATTTTAAAATTTTAGCAAATCAAATTCAGAGACACATATTAAGGAAGTATAATTAATGACTGACTTATTTAAAAACAAATCGATGTAGATGCATAGTAGTGCATCCCTACCATCATCCTACTCTGGGAGGCTGCAACTCAACACAGTCCTGGCTACTTAGCAAATTAGTGCAACTCTTGTCTCAAAAGGGCTGGCACCAAAAGCTCACTGGCACCACACCTGTCTCACAGGTGCAAGATCTAGAGTTTGATCCCAAGAAAGAAAAAACCTAAAATTTCTTGCCTCAAAAGAAAAAATAGAAAGAGATAGAGACATCTCAGTGCAAAGACCCTTGGCTCAATCCCCAGAATCATCCAAAGTAAATAAATAAAATCAATGTAAAAATAAGTCACAATGATAAATCAATGTAATTCAATGTATTAACACAAAATATAAAAAATCTAGAGTAGTCAAAACTAATCTGAAAAACACAAAGAAGAATGAAAGAATAATACTTCATGCAATAGCAAAATTTATTTTAAAAGTACATACAATGATCAACACAATGATACAGGCATAAAGACAGACAATAGGGTCAATGAAATGGAATGTAACACTAATGTTTTTACAAAATTACAAAGGTAATTTAGAAGACAAAGGATAATTTTTGCAAAGATACAATTTCTAGAATAGAACAAGAAATATGTATGTGTGATCCTCTGGCAAGGTCTCCCTAGATTCATGAGAAGAAAATGATAAAACTGCATTTTATTGAAATCAGCTAAGAGACTAAAAAGATAAACCAGAGAGTCTACATCTGCTAAAGGACTTGTGTCTAGGATTGGAGACTAGATAAAGAAGATGTATTTTTTTTTAACGGAGTATTACTCTCCCATAAAGAATGACAAGTTTGAGTCATTCATACTCAAATGGATGTACCTTCAGGACACACTCATAAGTGAAATAAATAGGTCACACATGTGTAAATACCATAGCTTTTCTCTGACAGGAAAACTGAAAATGTAAATGAGTTCTAGAATGTATGATAGATACTGTACAATAGAAAATATTCTAAGGGAAATGGGGGTAGGAATAAGTAACGAGGGGAAAGAAAAAACTGTGATAGTAAAAAAAAAAAAAGAAAGTTTATGTACATAGGGGGGTAGGGGTTGTAAGGTGGGTAGGGGAATGGGAAAAAATGAGAATCAAGTCATGTCATATAGTGGTACAAATTGTCAATGCTGAGTGTGATCATGATATGTATATAAAGTGTACCTATTTCACAATAAAAAAGAAAAAAAAAGGACTTGTGTCTATTCTATATAGGGACCAATCACCAGAAAACAAATCTCCAACATGTCATGAAAATAAAAATGTATGAACAGACATTTTACCAAAAGACATAAAAGTAGCAAATAAACACACTGAATTTTTTTAATTTTTTTTTTTTTTTACTTTTTGGTGTTACTGGGAATGAACTCAGGACCTTGTGCTTGCCAGACAGGCACAGCATTACTGAGCTAAATTACTAGCCCCATACTGAAATGTTAATCACTATGAATCATTAAGGAAACACAAGAAAGAAGAAAGAAAAGTCATATAATTATACAATAGACATAAAGACTGGCCTGTTTCACTCCCTGTATTAGATACCAGAACAAAAAAAAACTTAGTTTCCTGAAGATGATCCTTATTAGCTATTTTTTTAAGCCTTTAAAAACTGTTGGGCGTGCTAGTGTATGGCTACAATCCCATCACTTCAGAGGCTGAGGTAGGAGGATGGCCACAAGTTTGAATTTAAGGCCAGCCTGTGATATTTACCAAGACTTTGGATAGATAGATGAGATAGATAGATAGATAGATAGATATTTAGATAGATAGAAAGATGGTAAATGGATGGATGGATGGATGGATGGATGGATAGATGGACAGATAGGCCTTCATTAGGTTTTCTTGAAACCTGATGCATAGTTCGAAAATTATAAAATTCTACCGAATAAAACATTTGAAGAAAATCTTGATTCAAATATTGGTCCTTTTTACTATCTCAAACTAAGCCCCATTCTTCAAGGAATACAATGCCTCTAATTTAAAATATAAAAACCAGTGAATTATTGCTTTATAGACAGAATATAAAAAACAAACAGTTCAGGACAAGGTAGCACAGATACGTAATCTCAGCCACACTCATGACACTGAAGCAGGAGCATATTGAATTCAAGCTGCAACTGGACTACTAGTGAGACTCTGTCTCAAAGTAAAAAAGGAAAATGAACAAACAAAACTAAACTGATTTATAACCTACATGGAATAACCATATTGCTTTCTCAGATAAATTCAACTTTCCTTATCAGAAATGCATTTCTATCTAAGACACTTTATCTTTCTTAAATACTTTAAAAATTATGTGAGAATAAATAACTTAAGAAAAAAACTTTGTACCAATAAACAATATTAAGAATGAAAAGAGGACTATAAGCATATAGTTTTATAGCTCATTGCAAAACACTATGAACATTTTCAGATACTTTAAAAATGGAAAAAACAATTTCTAGAGGAACTGAATTAAATTCAAGAAAATATGAGCACTTTATCACCAGGTAAAAATCTATATTGACTAAAAAGAACTCTAGGTATAACCATTTCTATATATATGAGTTTTACAAATCTTTATAAAATAGTTATTTGAATAGAAGTTTTCTGAGAAACATAAAAAGAAGGAATTCTAAAATTCCATTTATAATTTTAGTATGACTGCTATAGAAGTAGACAAAGATAACAAAAGAAAGCAAAATTAAAGGCCAATTCAATTATAAACTTGTTTTCAGCATCTTAAATTATATATTAATAAATACAGCAATGTACTCAAAAAATATCACAAGACAGGTTTTACTCTAAAATACTAAAATCATTTATGATTAGAAAATCTATTAATGTAAATTCACTGCATTGACAAATTAAAGTCTCAATAGAAACATCACCCAACAAAATTTAATGTTATTCATTGTAATGGTCTTAGTAAGAAGATCAAATGAGAGATAACTCACAGGAGCATCTATCACAAATTCATAGTAAATATGAGTCCAATCATTGAAAGCATCCTTTGTAAAATTAAGAACAAGAGAAGGCAGGCCTGCCATCCATGCTTCTATTCACCACCACACTAGAACTCTTCACCCATGTAGTAAGGTAAAACAGAAGTAAAGCTTACAAATAAGCTACATCTCAACCCCAGCCAAGCACATCTGTGCTCCAAAAATTAGACCAAAACTTTGAACTATTCAAATATTCATTACTCTTGTTTATAAGCTTTCTCCAGTCTGCTGTTATCTGATAGGTGGTAAAAGGATAGTCTGGTTTATATCTGGTAAAATAAACATGGATACAGACTTCTTTTGCTAACAAGCTGCAAATTTGCAGAGACCATGCTGATATCATAGTAGGACAAGAGCTGAGTTTGGATTCAGATTATCCCATGTAATTACTCTGTTAAAACTGATGCTTTTGTTTGCCCCTCTCAGTCTTTCTTAGTTTCTATTTGAGTCAGAACTTTGAAACAATATAAAATGATATTCTCTTGGACCAGGGATTTAGCTCAGTGGTTCAGGTGTCTGCCTAGCAAGTGCAAGGTCCCGAGTTCAATCCCCAGTAACCATATACCACAATGCTGGACATGGTGGCTCAGTCCTGTAATCCCAGCACTCTGAGGCAGAGACAGGAGGGCTACTCTGAGTTCAAGGCTCACCTGGGCTACACAATAAGTTTGGGGCCAGCCTGATGAACTACAAAGCATGACCTTGTCTCAAAAAAGAAAAAAAAAAAGATACTATTCCATAGGTAGACAGAAGACTCAGCTTTTTCCATGTGTCTGATTTAATGAATTCTTACAAAGCTTGACATTAGAATCAATATAATTTTTTGTGACTTTTGCTGGGAATATTTTAATCTTATTTATGACTACTTGAAAGTCTAAATGAAAAAAATGAGGTCACTAAGCATTTCATTTTTAATTCAGTTCATATTTATAAGTGATTCAAGTTTATGTTAATCTTAGTCATCGTCTACAGAACACCACTCTTCCTATTTCTCCTTATAGACATGTTTCTCTTTTTCTTAAAACTGATTAATTGATTTCAGTAGTGGAGACTGAACTCAGGGCTTTCACACTAGGCTATATCCCTAGGCCTTTCTTAAATTATTATTAAGTTTTGAGACAGGCTCTACCTAAGTTGCCCAGGCTGGGATAGGCTGGAACTTGTGGTCCATTTGCCCCAGCCTCCCAGATTGCTGAATTATAGATGCACGACACCACCAAGAGCTTAAACTGACTTTTACCAAATGAAATAACTTTATTTTAGCAGCTATACTCCTATGGCACCAAAGATTAAAATTTTAACTATGGTAATGGGACAATATGTTGTCTAATTTCTTATAAATAAAAGATATTCTACTTTATATTTTTAGTAACAGTACCTTATATATTGTATTACATGATGCCAAAAATCACTAATGATGAATAACTATTCACTTTGTAAGGACTATCTCTGCTATTACATAATAAAATATATCAAAAAATAATATAACTTCAGGTCTATATCTTTCAGATTGAACAACTATTGTTATTTTGTCCTATTTACTTCTGATTGTTGGGGAAAATAAATATAATTTTTATCCTTTCCATTTCCTCCATTTTGTTTTTGTTTTTGTTTT
>PVIR01023422.1:0-27161 GCA_004026965.1 Petromus typicus | reverse complement strand
TTGATCCCTGGTATCCACATACAACAATGCCAGGCATGGAGACTCATACCCAAGAGCAATCAGCACCACATACCATAGTGCTGGGTGTGGTGGCTCATGCCCATAATCCAAGCACTTAGGAGGCAGAGGCAGAAGGATTGTTGTGAGTTTGAAGTTAATTCAGGACCAGCCTAAACTACAAAGTGAGACCCTGTCTCAAAAAAAAAAAAAAAAAAGTGCATCTGAAATTAATATTTTTCTGAGGAAAAGTAAAAGCAGCCAAGAAGCATATGAAGAAATGCTCAATATCTCAGGTCATTTGAGAGATACATTTCAAAATGACACTGAGATTTCATCTCAACTCACCCCACAAATGGCTGCTATTACAGAATTAACTAGCAATAAATACTGACAAGGCTGTGGAGAGGAAGAAACCCAACTCTACTGTTGGTTGGAATGTAGACTAGTGTAACCACTGTGGAGAGTCCTTAAAAACTAGCACTGGAGGTCCCATTTTACCCTGCTATTCCCCTGCTAAGAATACACATGAAAGATTTAAAAGAATTATATCATAGCGACATATGTGTGCCTGAGTTCATAACAGCTCAGTTTGTGATAGCTAAATCTTGGAAACAACCCAAATGCCCATCAGCTGAAGACTGGATAAAAAAGTTGTGGGGTTTTTTTATAAAATAAAATTTTACTCTGCCAGATAGGAAGATAAGTTTGAGTCATTTATACTCAAATGGACACATAAATGAAATAAATAGGTCACAGATGTGATTTTCAGATTTTAATAAGTAAAAAATCTTTATCTGTGATAGAAAAATCACTTCCACTTTTCTGAATTTCCATTAATAAAAGCCCACCATTGAATTACATAAAATAATTGTAAATATGTTATTCTTTATTTATATATAGAAGACTGAAGAACATATATATAAGAACCAAAATAGATACTCTATTGTTTCTCACCAATATTTATTTTCCTTAGTTTTAAGGAAATAATTCTAAAACATCCATTATTTGAGATATAATTTGAATTATAAAACTATTTTACCTAATAAATCTAGAGAACAAGTAAAACTAATGAAATAGTTGTGCTCATAACTATAAAGCTTTAGAGAATATCAATGCATGTCATATTTTACACAAGAGATGCACTTAAGAGATTTCAAAAGGAGTTAACTGATTGCATCAGTAAATATTTTTCACAGTTGCAAACACAAAAAAAGGAAACGTTTTTTCTCAGCTATAAAATCACTTTATAAGAGATAGCAGGAGATCCTTAAGTCAAATAATTCTGCCTCAGTGAAGATTGAACCCTAACTTTTCTAAAATAGATTTCTTTATCCTATTTTCACACAAAATAGAGAACACAATTTATCCTTGGCAGCACTTTGAAAATAAAATTTAAATACTTCTAAATACTTCTCTTATCTCTTAACCACATTTTCTTTTATTCTAATCATTGAGTAAAGTATAATTACAAGCTAAGTATACATGTGGGAAAAGCAAAAAGAACTGCACTGACAAAAAGATAAACAGTATATATATACATACGTGTATATATACTGTTTATCTTTTTTATAAATACTGTATAGATACTGTATAGATACTGTATGTATATATATATATATATAGAGAGAGAGAGAGAGAGAGAGAATTCTTAACAATGGCCTACATACATTTTTCACTGGAAAAAGTACAGATTAAAAAAAGAAAACATGAAACCAAAGGGGCTACAATGAAGTGTTAAATTATTATACCTAATTTAATCAGAATAATTTTAAAAAGAAAGATACTTCCTGAACTGCCTCATATAATCATTTCATTTTATAAAACCAAGACTTAACGTTATTATTTTTCCTAATTCCTTGTTTATTACAGAAAGCATATAAAACAGAATACAAAAAATTCACTTAAAGTTTTAACACATTGAGGAAGTCCCTACATTTTTTAAATACATACACAGAATCATAATGTATATATTTTGTAATATCTTTATTACTTAGAATTTTATCACAAATGATTCTGGCATCTTCTTTAACATCTTCTACAACCTAAAACTAATGGGATATCAATATTTTGCTATTAGAAAGAGAATTACAATATACCTTTGTATAAAACTTTGCCACGATTTCTCATTGTTTCCTTAGAATGAATTACTGGAATTAAAATTTATCATACAGAAAAAGTTAATCTTGCCAACACATATTGTTAAACTGGCCTCCACAAAAGATGAAAATATTTAAACCACACCTAAAAACAAGTGATAGTACTTCCCCTATTTTTGTCTCATCAATACTGGTTATAGTTAATATTTTATACCTTACAATATATCACAATTTTGCACTGGTTTGTACCTTCTTTTCCTATTACAGCCTTTTGTAATTCTTGAGGGTTGCTCATTTTCTTTCTTTGTTCATAAAGACATTAGCAATTTACTTTGAAAATTCCTCTCTGAATCCCTAAGGGATTCAATCTGAATACTTCAAAATATCAACTTTTTAAGAATGATATATTATGAAAATATTTTCCAAAGCTTCCCATTTCATTTATAACTTTATTTATTGGGTTTTAATCCCTTCCTCCTTGAACCACAGCCAACTAATTCCTTCTCTAGTTTTCTTTCCTCACTCCCCTGTCAGGAGCTAATGCCTCTGGCTCTGGGAACTTGTACTTTGTCCATAGTCATCACCATTCTTTGATCTCCTGGAATGCAACAACTAGGCCTTGTCCAATACCATGAACTTTACACTCTCCAGTAGATGTCTGATATTTAATGAATAAAATGAACGAATATGATTTTCCTCTATCCAGTTTCCAGAGGATAACTTCTTAATAATACTGATATTCCTATAAAAATACAATATTAAATGACTTTTAACATTTTCTCCAGGCTTAATTTTAACACCTTTACTTTGAGTTATCTGATGTACATTATCTCTTTTGTGATAAATTTTGGAAGTTCTTTAAATCTCTTTTCCTCCTCTAAGAAAAAAATCAACCTAACCAAAGAGATTTCTCACTTAATCTTTCCTACTATAACTTTGTATCTTAGTCACAAGTAATTTCTTCATAAATTCTGTGTAAACTTATTTGAAATTAAGTCAAATAATCCCTTATAGTAGTTATCAGAACATGAAAAGAAAGGAGAAAATTTTAATATTTTGTAGTTGTTAAAGAACAATTATGTCAAAGTGCTTGAGACTAAATACCAACTTTACCATTTATCAGCTCTTAAGATTAAAATTAAAATTATTTAATCTTAACAAATCTCAATTTCCTCATCTTTAAAATAATATTAGTGATGGCACATAACCTCAAATAATAATGGACATTAGAGAAATGACAAAAATAATAATAGCCCAGAGTTTGAAATATAGTAAAAAATAAAAGGAATCATTTTTAATTGAAATCTTTATTGATCCATTACATATACACACTATGATTGTATTCAACAATGAGAATTTGTACCAGTATATGACATAACTTAATTCTCATTTTTTCCCATAGCCCTACCCACCCTACCACCCCTAACCCCTATATACATAAACTTTGTTTCCTTTCCTTTTTGTTATAATCTCATTATTTTCCCCCTTCACTCCATTACACTTTGAGTGTTTTCTATTTCACAACACATAACATACATTCTAGAACTCATTTACATCTTTATTTTCTCATACCAGAGAAAAGATATGATATTTACACATTGTGACCTATTTATTTCACTTATGAGGATGTCCTCAAGGTGCATCCATTTAAGTATAAATGATTTAAACTCATTATTTTTTATGGCAGAGTAATACTCCATCGTGTAGAAGAACCACAACTTTTTATCCTTTCTCCAGTTGGTGGACATTTGGGTTATTTCCAAGTTGTAGCAACCACAAACTGAGCTGCTATAAACAGGTACACATATGTGACTGTAATATGAATCTTTTAATTCTTTTTTTAACTAACTTACCCAGTAAGGCTTAGAGGAATCATTAGCCATAATAGGATAAATAAATCTAGCAAATATTCACTCTGAAACCAGAAAATCGGAGTTTCCCGGATAGTAAGTAGCTCAATTGTAAATCAATGCCTATAATTAGACTGACTTTCTGCTTCTCTACTGGGTCCATATGTAAACCTGTGGATTCTCTTCTCTTCTCTTCTCACAACATCTTAACTGCATATCACATGACCCTCAAATCTGGCCTTCTTTTGAATCATCATCTCTGAAGGGTGAATACTGTTTTGACTAGACCGTCCCCTGTCCTCTGAATGATTCTGTCACAACTTTTATATTAAGTTATGCTTAATATATGCTTCCAAGCATTTTAACTAAATTTATGAAAATTCATCAACCACTTTTTCAGTGATGTGAAAATGAGGACATGTAGAGATGTTTTGTTTTATTTATTAACTTCCTGTGAGCCAAGAATTTTTAATATCTATCATAAATTTGAGTAATTGGTACAATTTCTATATTATAAGAAAACTGAAATACGAACAGATCAAGAACATTGCACCAAGTCATACACCTCTTTGAGTGGCAAAATTATTTTCCTTTTTTATTTTTCCTTAAAAACTCTTTCTCCAGAGAGATAAATCTTGCAAGTGTTAGTTCCAGCACTCCGCCAAACATAAGAGAAGCAAGGCCTCCTTTCTCTTTATAGCTAGTAATATGCCTTCCAGTGCTACCTCCAAGGCACTTTTCCAGAAATTTTCCTGAATTAACAAAAATAGAAAATACAATATGGATAATTTAAATGGGCTCTAAGAAGGGGGAAGCAATCCAAAATCACTGTGATTACAGAGGGGAAAAGGATCAAAATAAACCAAAATCTGGAATTAACTCAAATGTCTATTCATGAATGAACAAAATATCACATATGTATACAATGGAATATTATTCTTTAAAATAATTCTGATTCATGCCACAGACCAACAAAACGATAAACACTGGATGATTTAACTTTGTAAGAAGTACTTAGAGTTGTAACAAAAAAGTAAGGAAACAAATTTTATATATATGGGGGGGTGGTAGGGTGGGTGGGGCTATGGGAAAAAATGAGAATTAAGTTGTGTCTTATACTGGTACAAATCCCCATTATGGAGTGCAATCATGATGTGTATATTTAATGTACCAATAAAGATAATTAAAAAAAAAGAAGTACTTAGAGTGACTGAATTAATAGAGAAAGAAAATAAAATAGAAATTTCCAGGAGTAAGGAGTGACTGGGGAGTTGTTACTTAATAGGTTCAGAATTTAATATGAACTAACTAAAAAGTTGTAGAAAAACAGTGGTGATTGTCACACAAAAATGTGAATATTCTTCATGCTATTGAATTGTACACTCAGAGGTATTTAAAATGATAAATTTAATCTCTTATTTTTCCACAAGAGTAAAAGTGGGTGTGATTTCTAGTTCTGACTGTAGTGATAGAATTTATTGAATTTTCTGATCTTATCAATTTTATTTTGTTTTCATTTCTCCTGGATATTTGTTGAAAATTTGCAGACTAACCTTGTATAAAAATATGTTAAAGTTTTAAATTAACCATTATTACTCTTTTAGCCTAACTATCATAATACAAATTCACTAGGGTCCTTATACTTCAAAGTGTATGAAAGCATAAAATTTGGTTCCAGACTTAAAAACTGGAAAAATCTGTAAAAACCCTTCAAAAAATAACAAAATAAGACAGAATAAAGAATGACATTTGCAACTTCATGGAATGCTAATAAAACCCTGCAGGCATTTTTGCCTATTCTCCTTTACTTTTCTGCTACAGTAAACACTACCTTCCACCACCCTGTCCTTTGAAACTCCATTTAGCTGTTCTCTGCTCCCTACACACCCTCTCTATGAATCACTGCTAAAGGATAGCTCAGCACTTTACCCTCTGCTCATCTCTTTAGTACTTATTACACAAAAGTTTATTGAGTTCCTTCAAAATACTTGGCACTGTGCTAGGAATATACCACTAAATCAAATAGAGTTTTTGTGTCATTGTTTTGGTGTGCAAAACAGAGTTTTCATAAACAGGAAAAATTTATAGTTCTTCCTCCAGCTGAGCTAATTTGAATTCTATTTGTTGTGCAGCTTCTGTAGTAGTCTGCTGCACAGTGGCCCTGTCAACTACGCACCTCATATTCAAAATCCAGTAGTGCTCTCACTAGAATCTTAGCTAGGTCTAAGACTTATTTTTAAGCAATTTTTTAAAATCAAAAGAAAAATAAGATTTTTCTACATGAATACAATTCTTCAATAAAATATGACAAAAAATAGCAAACTTCAATTCAGACCAGAGATAAGAATATCTATAATAATACTCTGAATCAACAGCATGAAAATTAGAAAGTTGATATCAGAATTATTCTATAGTTTCTCTACTTGAACGAGGCCTGAAGAAAAACATTAAAGAAAGAGATGCAGTTATTATAGCAAAAGATGAAAAGGTGGGCCAAGGATTTAGCTCAGTGGTTCTGGCACCTGTCTTGCATGCACAAGGGCCAGGTTCGATCTCCAGAAACCACATACAATATTAGACATGGAGACTCATGCCCAGCAGCAACCAGTACCACATACCACAGTGCCGGGTGTGGTGGCTCAGGCAGGAGGATTGCTGTGGTGTGAGTTTGAGGCTGAGCTCAGGGTCAGCATGAACCACAAAGTAAGGCCCTGTCTCCATAAATAAATAAATAAATAAGAAAACTTCTTACAGTAATAAAAAATGTATAAAAGGAGCTGTAAATGTCCTATAGACTGAGCAAGGATTCATGTGTCCAGACGATGTTTAACAGACTAAAGCAGCTCCTGAGTACAATAGTTGCTAAAATAAGGAGATTGTGTAGAGAACATAGGAAGCAAAGAAAAAAGTTACTGATTTTGATCTAAGAAAGTATCAATAATGTTCTTGAACATAAAAACTGAACATTGTAAGATATACTATCATATAGTTAATGGAAATAATACTTGACTAAAATTGATAAGATCTTAAACCAGCTACTTGTTACACTAAATATGTCCCTTAATATTTCTGACCTCAAAACGACATCCCCAATGTGAATATAAGCTGTACAGTCCCCTCTGCCTTCAGGATTCTGTGAACTTCTGATTCTAGGTGAATATGTTACATGATGATTAAATCTTTCACAGTGTTTGGCTACTCCAAAATGGTGATGATGAGGAATTATATGACTCATAAGCATGAATGTTGCCAACAAACTACAGGAAAAAGAACTGTGAGTCTGTTATATTTTCTAAGAGAGTTATAAATGGATTGTGGTAAAGTGGGTGATAATGAGGATTTAAAATAAGTGGTATTAATTTCAAATAAGATGAAGAAGAAAGGAAGCTGTGATTTGTTTTAAGAAACACTGGATAATCCTACTGGCTTCTTAGTAAACTGATGAGAGTTGAAAGGATGATACCATGGCCAGGGTATTTCTGAGTCCTGTTAATCTCACCTTAAATATCACTTTTATCTATCTCTTCTTTTGTACTGGCACTACCATGACTACTGTCTAAATCCTCATCATCTCCCCTCCATTCTATTTCATTTCACTGGCTCTAGCCTTTCCTCAAAACTGCATTCCATGAACTGTTATAAAGCTAATCTTCCTTATCCATTTCCCAAGTATACACATAATCAAAATGTCACATTGCACACCAAAATATATGTTAGGCATACCTAAATAAAGCACAGATAAAGAAATAAAACAACATTTCTCAAAACTTGCTTTTTCATATTAATCCTTGGTTCAAAATCTTTTATGACTTCTCTCTCAGTGGTGCTGTGCCTGCCTCACATCCACAAGGTCCTGAGTTTGATCTCTGGCACCAAAGTGGGGGTGACATTCTCAAAATGAACACAGAGAGACTGCTCAAGATATAACTTTCATATACTAGATACCTGCGTGTACAGTAGTAAAAGCAGAGATTTCAAGGGCAGGTAGGTAGATTAGCGACATAGTACCTACCTGGCCAGTGTGAGGCCCTAAGTTCAGTTATTGGTTTAAAAAAAATATAGCTTCTTCAGAAAGCAGAAATGATGGATAACACAGTGACTGACTCAGTATGGGAAAGTGAGTAAGAATAGAGTCCCTGAAGTTTACCTGAGGAATACCAACATTAATATCACATTGTTTTGGATTACATATTTTCTATACATTGTTTTTACTTCCCAAACACATAGATCATCCAATATTAAGCCAAGAACTAAATTTCTGCTTTTCAGCCCTTGCATCCTTCCACCTATTATACTATTCAGTACTTAGCAAATATTTATTAATTTAAAAGTAAACACTATGTATTTCACTTAGATATAACACTGCTTTAGACCAAGGGCCTGTACTAAGTACAGTTGAGCACAGTGAACACAATAAGCTTGAAGTAAGTGTCTCTTAAACTAAAGAATAAGCTAAATAACACAAGTCTAAATTGCACTTATGCATAAAATGTCTATGGTACTACCTAAAAAAATCAGTAAAACCAGAATAACAATATCAAAGGTTAGCAAGTAGATAGAGCAAATGGAACTCTCATATAACACTGACAAAAATCTAAATAGATGATGACACTTTAGAAATCTGTTGCACAATAGGTAATAATTTAAATCTATTCATATTCTAAGACCCAACAGTTCCATCCTGAGTCATAAATCAAAAAATATGACATATGTCTATGAAAAAGAAAAATATGCAAGAATTTTCGTACACTTTAATCATAACAACCCAAAACTATAAGTAACCTTATGTCCAGGGCCGATTATTTAGCTCAGTGGTTCCAGAGCCTGTCTTGCAAGCACAAGGGCACAGGATCCATCCTTGGTAACCATATACAGCAATGCCAGGCATGGAAAGTCACAGCCATCAGCAAACACTACCACATTTCACAGTTCCAGGCATAGTCGCTCACACCTGTAATCTCAGCACTTGGGAGGCAGAGGCAGGAGGATTTCTGAGTTCATGACTTAGTTCAGGAACAGCCTGAACTACAAAAGTAAGACCCTGTCTCAAAAAACTAATAGTAATAATAATAATAATAGTAATAATAATAGTAACCTGGTGTCCAAAATAGTAAAATGGCTAAGTAAATTTTGGCATTTTCAGATATCAGAATGCTGTATAGGAAAAGAATAAATTAGTGCTACATGTAAGAACATAAATGAGTCCCACAGAGAAGATGGTCAAGAAGTTAGGTATTATGATTATAAATTGTATAATTTCAATGTAGATGAAGCTCTAGAATATATAAAACAAATATACCATGATATACATTAGAATAACACTACTGATGAAAGAGAATTACCTGGATATAGTATACTTTGGTAAGTGATAAACTCACAGGAATATGCAAATGTGAACACTGATTTATTATACACCTATGAGTAAACTACACTATGTGTGTATGATACTCTTCTGGCTTTATACTTTCACAATTCTCCAGATTCATGATCTAAACCAATAATCTAGATTAGGACAGATTCAGGTCTTTAGAGAAATTAAGATGGGCCTAAAGAAACTCAGATTATGTGTACAAATGTATCCAACTAAACTTAACATTTTGAAATGCATGGTGAAAAAGACAGAAGGTAGAAAATCTGATGAGAGAAAAATGATAGGAAAAAGGATTCCCATCTAAGACTTTGAAAGTTGAGAAGCCCTAAAAGTATGGAAGATGAGGAAAGGGAGGGTCATAAGATTTCAGCAACATCTCCTGCGTTGTGTGCTTCGATAGCTTCTATAAGTAATACTGTATCGCCATGGCAGAATGAAAGATTTGAGCAACAAAGAAATTCCATCTCTAATAATAAACTCTTCATCGGTATTTCTGATTCTGATATGATAATTTTCATCTCATCACTTAGTTTTTCCATATTAGCTTTCTCATATATAAAATAAAAATAATACCATATATCATAGAGCTTATTACATATATATGCATTTACCCAGGACCACCACACACACACAGCACAATCCCATGGTGCCATTTACAGAAGACTACAGAAATTAATGAAGATCATGGTAGCCTTGCATTTTCCAAACAGATTTGAGTATTCTTCTGTGAAGCAATATGAGTTACAAGTGAACTTCAGAAATTTTTAATTAAGGTAAATTTCTTATTTTTATTTCATTAGTGCAATTTAGATATACATAATGATCACATTGATCATAAGAGTTTGTACCTACACATGATATATCTTGCTTCCTCTTTTTTCCACATTTCCCACTGTTTTCTTAAAACCCTCTCCCCTTCTAATCTGCAAAAGTTTCATTTCCATGTCTTCCTTCTTTTCTGATTTTTTCCTGTATGTTTCTTTCCTTTCCTCCTCTCCCTCCTTAGAGGAAGCAATCCTCCTGCCTCTGGTACCTCTTTCAAGGCTCCAGTCCTCCTGCCTCTGCCTCCTGAGAGCTGAGATTACAGATGTGAGCCACTGTGCCTGGAACTGTGGAATGTGGTACTGATAGCTGATGGGCATGAGTCTCCAGGCCTGGCATTGTTGTAAGTGGTTACCACTTCCCTTTTAAATAATTTATTCCTACCTCTCATATCTATTACATATTTTGTTCCTCATTTAATTTCAACAATATGTTCAACATATACAAGAGTTATTCTCCAAAAGAGAGTGACAGCTCATTACAATTTATAATAGTTACTGATAAGATATATCAATATAATTTTTAAAAATTAAATGTTTTATGAAGTTGCAGGGAAAAAAAAAAAACCCTTCACATTGCTATTGGGATTTTAAACCAGAACAGTCACCATGGAAATTAGTAGAGAGATTGCTCAAACACCTAAAACTAGAATTTCCACTTGACACAACTACTCCTCTTGTAAGTATTTTTCTGAAAAAATTAAGGACATCACATTAAAGTGACATATGCGCACTAATGTTTATAGTGGGACAATTCATAGTAGCTAAATCTTTCAAGGCACCAATATGTCTAACAACGGATAAACGGATAAAGAAATATGGTACTTATAGACAGCAAGGCACTACTCTATCACAAAGAAGGATAAACTTGCATCATTTGTAGGGAAATGGATGCACCCTGAGACTGTAATACAAAGTGAAATAAAACAAGTACACAAGCTTAAATATCACATACAGTTTCTCCTAAAGAGAAACCTGAAGTATTAATAAATGAAAGAAGAAAATAAAGACAGATACTAGGAAAGAGGAAGACAGTTTGTAAATGAGATCAAGATCAAGAGCAATGAAGTAGAAGAGGAAATAAAAAGAATTAATGTATTATTAACATGTACCAGTTCCTCCTAATGCACATAATCACTATATACTGCAAAAGTGTACTAAAAAGTAATTTTTTAATTCATCAGAATTAGAGATTATAAATGAATACATCTTAAATCTTTTAAAAATAGATATTTAAATAGAATTACCACATTTATTATCAGTTGAAATGGATGAGAATCAAGTGTCGTATTCTGGTACAAACTCTCAATGTTTAACTGGTGATGATGGTGTGTATTCATAATGTACCAATAAAGATAAAAAATATGTGTATCATATATTGGATATTCATTAAATATCTTCTGTCAAACAATGTAGTTTGTTGAAAGGTGGTAGAATGTGGCTTTAAACAAATCTAAAACCCAGACCTATTACTCCTAAATGTAGCATTTTAGGAAAATATCTTAACTTCTTTGAAACTCAGTCTCTTTATCTGAATTCCCACCTCAAAGCATTTTGAAGATTATTAATAGTGTATTTAATGTGGCACCTCGTAAGTACTAAGTGACTGGTGTTGTACAGAAGATACTGAATAGGTATTAGCTGTAATTATTTCTATTGTTCCACACTATGCAAGTTGTTTATGTTACATATGCCTGAAAGCACTGGTCTAATGAAAGTGGTGACATCTGATTGGTCACATGAAATCATAACAGAAAGCATTTTAATTTCCATAATGTGATGGGAAATAGATAACAATGGAGTTATATCAAAGGAATATATACAAAATATATTTACCATGGCTTAGAAAGACAAATCATCTTCCTTATCCCTATCTACAATTATATGAATAGTTTTGTTAAGTATCTACTTGATATACAGTGCTGTATATATCTTGGGAACTAACAAATGATTAGACAAATGATTCTTGTTATTAAAGAGCTTATAATCCAGCCAGAAAGACAGAAAGAACTAAAGGAACTAACTGTGTTAAATTTACTGAAGCACTGTTTAAACAAACAAAACCAAATACCTTTCAGCATGACATTTTTCAAAATAGGCAAGCAACTAGTACTTGTTTCTTTCCAAGTTATGGGAGCTTAAGGGGATTTTAATAAAAACTTCTTAACACAGCAGACCTATCCCATTTCAATTATCTTAAGAAAATAAAATCCGCTTCAAGATTAGAATTGTGAAGTTGAAATCAGGCCAGCTCACTGTCACTATAATTAATTTTTTGTGACAGAGAACTGTAAGGCCAGAGCCTGGGTTATGTGATGAAGAGGCAACTCCTAGTTGGTCAGTGACTTAACAGTGCCTTTGAGGCCTTCCTGAAGCTTCAAGAGTCTCCCACAACTCTATTTTTGTATTTTATGATATAAATGACCTTGACCATGGTGATCCTGGTGGAGGGAGGTTGGTCCTGAAGCGTGTGCAGTGTTTGCCTAGTGGAGAGGCTGAGTTTCAGAGGGTCAGGAATGGCACCCAAGGATTCTTCGAATCCATGAGTTGTCTTCGCACCTTTTTTTTTTGGGGGGGGGGCAGGGTCTCCCTTTGTAGTTCAGGCTGGCCCTGAGCTCAGCCTCAAACTCACATCACAGCAATCCTCCTGCCTCTGCCTCCCGAGTGCTGGGATTACAGGCGTGAGCCACCACGACCCGCACTGTGGTATGTGGTACTGGTTGCTGCTGGGGTGAGTCTCCACACACAGTATTGTATGTGGTTAAGGGGGATCGAACCCAGGTCCTTGTGCTTGCAAGACAGGCGCCGGAACCACTGAGCTAAATTCCCATCCCCATACCTTTTTTCAAATAATATTTTTTCTGAGAATCAAAAATATAATTTCACTGCTGCTTATTTCTATTTTTCTTCTATTTTGGAAGACAAAGAATGTTATAAATATAAAGTATAAACTACATAAACTACGTACGCCACACTTGTTACCTATGTGATTTTATGCAAAGCACTCAAACATTTTGGAGTTCTTTATTACAAAAGACAACCTATCTAACTCTCTTCTAATCTTTTAAAATCACCAAGAATTTCTGCATTTTTATAATTACATAGATTCATATATTTTAAAGGATTTCTATATATTATTCAAATCTAAGGTTGTCTAAATATAGAATGGGTATTTTTCTGCACCTTTACTGAAAAAATCATAAAAAAACATTTTAAGCATTTGTTTTTCCATTAAAATTTATTTTAAGGGCTGGGGCATTAGCTCAGTGGTTCTGGCACCTGTCTTGCAAGTGCAAGGACACAGGTTCAACTCCCGGTTAACCACATACCATACTGGGCATGGAGACTCACGCCCAGCAGCAACCAGTACCACACACCACAGTGCCAGGCATGGTGGCTCACGCCTGTAATCCCAGCACTCGGGAGGCAGAGGCAGGAGGATTGCTGTGATATGAGTTTGAGGCTGAGCTCAAGGCCAGCCTGAACCACAAAGCGAGACCCTGTCTCAAAATAAATAAATAAATAAATACATAAATAAATTAAATTAAATTTATTTTAAAATAAGCATCATGTATCTTGGCTTTGTACTTCTATGCCTATTTATTTCTTCTTCCATCACAAGTATATGAAGTCCTCAATGAAATAAAATATTTTTAAAATTTTTATTTAAATTAGAATCCTGGTTTTTTACTAAGCAAGATAAAAAAAAAAAAAAGCTTTATTCTAATCTTCTAGAGCAAATCCCTAGGACCACCATCTGTGGTTAGATTTGAAGGACCCCATGAGCTACTCAAATAGCAGTAACAGCACTTTGCAGATATGCCTTGTATACTTATGTAGAGATCTACCATAAGACTACTGAAGGAGCCCATAATATTCCAATAATTAAGAATTTTTTTTTACATCAGTCAAATTGGCAAAAAAAAAAAAAAATTGTTTTTCTGAGTAGTCCTACCCTTTAATATAACAAGGAATGAAGTATATGAGTGAAGCTATATGGGAACGACTAGCTCAATACCCTGTGAGAAAAGTATGAGCTTTCTAACTGACCACAAAGGCAAGTGCTGAAATGTCATTTTAAAAAGCTCAGGCCTTCATTGCTTTTCTGTTGGTCTGTTGTTGTTAAACAGTAAACTTTTAATTCTAAGCTTTTAAAATGAATTATTAAAAACTAAAACAAAATAAAATTTCAACCTAAGTGATTAATATCCAAGATTCTTGAATATTAAGGTAACCTTTATTTTACATGTTATTTAAATGAAATAGAGAAGCAAAGGTGAATTGTTGAATTTGTGCGTCCAAGTAAACTGTATTCATCACTGCAACTTTAATCATTACACCTTTTAAGGAATTATCAAAATTATTCTGCTTCTCTATTATTCTCCTTTCTTCCAGCCCTTTTTTTCAAATTTAACAATAATTGCTCTTTTTGAAGATACTACTAGCATTAGGATTCATTAATACAAATTCACTAAGCTATTGCTACCAAATATTCACAGTACACTTTGACCTGATGAAAATGACCCGTACAATAAATATATCACCAACTGGAAATAAAGCAATACATTTATGATTTATTTTAGAAACACAGAAACTAAAATCTTTTTTTTTTTAGACAGTGTCTCACTTTTTGTAGTTCAGCGGGCCTGGGCTCAGCCTTGAACTCACAGCAATCCTCCTGCCTCTGCCTCCCAATAGCACGAGTCTCCATGCCCAGCATTGTTTTTGTATGTGGTTACCCAGATCAACCCGGGCCCTTGCTCTTGCAAAACAGGTGCCAGAACCATTTAGCTTAATCCCCAGCCCCAGAAACTGCAATCTTAAGGTCATATAGGAAGTTAGTAAGAGCTCTGGCACAACCCACCAAAAAACAACTTCCTCAAATGTTAGTTGGAGAGTTTAGTGTATCTTTTGTGTACTATCCTCACGTCACAGCAGTTTCTTAGTCTAATATGCACTCATATACTAATATGATATAAGCATTGACTTGAGAAAGTGCCAGAATGTTTTAACCTGTATTTGATCATCTAAATTAACTGGCCTCCTTTCCAGAACTGCACCATCTCAAAATGCTTTTTTTTTTTTTCTCTCTTATACTTTTGAACAGATATTTTTAAAGTAGTAACAATAACTACAATTGAAATACAAACAGAAAATCTATTCATAGCATTCTCTTCACTTATGAAAGTATAAAACTAGTTAACCAACTTTGAAATTTTTTTTTTTTTTTTTTTTAGGTTTTTGGAGACAGGGTCTCGCTTTGTGGTTCATGCTGGCCCTGAGCTCAGCCTCAAACTCACATCACAATCTTCCTGCCTCTGCCTCCCGAGTGCTGGGATTACAGGCGTGAGCCACCACGCCCGGCACTGTGGTATGTGGTACTGGTTGCTGCTGGGTGTGGGTCTCCACACCCAGTATTGTTATGTGGTTACCGGGGAATCGAACCCAGGTCCTTGCGCTTGCGAGACAGGCGCCAGAACCACTGAGCTAACTCCCCAGCCCCCAACTTTGAGATTTAACACACATAAAATTATCAATAATTGGTATTATGAGGTCAATACTTGTAACATTTTGCTGAATTGTGAGCTACTTGTTTATATATAATTAAATCTATAGGCAAAAAATTAAATCATGCTGTTTAAATTATTCTGTTTCTACCACTCCCAAAAGCTGGAACAGAAATCAGTAAAATATAGTAGTCAGTCAATCAAAAAGACTATGTTATCTAATCTGGAAAACAAAGAGGGCAATAATCTGTCATTTGTTCCTCATTAAAAATGTTGGTCTTACTGGGCATGGTGATTCACATCTGTCATCCCAGTATGTGAGAGGCAGAGGCAGGAGGCAGAGGCAGGAGGATTGCTATGAGTTCGAGGCTCACCTAAGCTACATAGTGAGTTCAGGACCAGCCTGAACTACAAAGCAAGATTTTATCTCAAAAACTAAAAGAGAGGACTCAGGATTTGGCTCAGCGGTTCCGGTGCCTTTCTTTTCTTTTTTATTTCTTTTTTAATTGAAATCTTTATTGGTACATTGCATATATACATCATCATTGCACTCCACAATGGGGATTTGTACCAGTATATGACACAACTTAATTCTCATTTTTTCCCATAGCCTTACCCACCCTACCACCCTCCTATATACATAAAATTTGTTTTCTTTCTTTTTTATTATAATCTCATTATTTTCCCCCTTCACTCCATTACATTTTGAGTGTTTTCTATTTCACAGTATATAACATACATTCTAGAACTCATTTACATCTTGGTTTTCTCATACCAGAGAAAAGATGTGATATTTAACTATCTGTGACCTATTTATTTCACTTATGAGGATATCCTCAAGGTATGTCCATTTAAATATAAATGATTCAAACATCATTTTTATGGCAGAGTAATACTCCATTCTGTAGAAGAACCACAGCTTTTTTATCCATTCTCCAGTTGATGGATATTTGGGTTGTTTCCAAGGTGTAGCAATCACAAACTGAGCTGCTATAAACATGAGTGCACATATATCACTGTGATATGAGTCTTTTAATTCTTTTGTGTATACACCTAGCAGAGTGATGGCTGGATCAAATGGGACCTCCAATCCTAGCTTTTTGAGGAATCTCCAAACTGATCTCCACAGGGGTTGTACAAATCTACAGTCCCACCAACAATGAAGAAGTGTTCCTTCTTCTCCGCAGCTTTGCCAACATTTGCCGTTGGCTGATTCTGAAATGGCAACCATTCTATGTGGAGTGAGATGAAATCTCAATGTTGTTTTCATCTGCATCTCTCAAATGACTAATGATGTTAAGCATTTCTTCATATGCTTCTTAACTGCTCTTACCTCTTCCTCTGAAAAATATCTGTTCATATCAGATGCCCATTTTTGAATTGGGTCTTAAAATTTGGGTGGGCTGATCTTTTTGAGCTCTTTATATATTCTAGATAGTAGCCCTTTGTCTGAGGAACAGCTGTAAAGATTTTTTCCCACATTGTTGGTTGTCTTTTTGCTCTGTTGGTGGTTTCCTTTGCTGTGAAGAAGCTTTTTAAAAGAATGAGGTCCCATTTGTTGATTTCTTCAGCCAATTCCTGTGCTATAGAGGTTTTGTTCATGAAGTCTTTCCCTAAGCCAATATTTTTGAGAGTTTTACCTAACCTGTTTTGCAACAGGCTTAGAGTGTCTGTTTCCTTTCTTGCAAGCACAAGGACCTGGGTTCGATACTGGTAACCACATACAATAATACTGGGCGTGGAGACTCACGCCCACCAGCAATCAATACCACATACCACAGTGCTGGCCCTGGTGGTTTAAGCCTGTAATCCCAGGGCTCAGAAGGCAGAGGCAGGAGGACTGCTGTGAGTCTGAGGCTGACCTCAGGGCCAGCTTGAACTACAAAGCAAGACCCTGTCTCAAAAAAGAAAAGAAATGGATACATAAATAGATAGATAGATAGATTTTATATATAATATAATATGAGTTTATATATATGTATGTATATATATATATATATATATATATATATATATATAGAGAGAGAGAGAGAGAGAGAGAGAGAGAGAGAGAGAGAGTGCAGTCTTTAGATATTTCCTAAAATACATAAGGCAGAAGGATTGGTTATTATAAAATTAAAATTTCCTTTCTACATCTAAATATTATTTCTCTAACAAGGTCACCAGGGTTATCATGCTTGAGCATTTTGGTAAGGTTATTTTAGCCTTTAAAAGGTACCAGTGTTTAAGGAACTGTCTCAAACTATTTGACCAACCCACACTTCTCAGGGCATCCTACTTCCCCATTGTGGTAACTTGTCCACAACCTCATACCTTTTTCCTAAAATTATTTACAGGAGTCAAAACTGAGCTCAAATGCCATTTTCCTAGTGAATCATTCCTTGATATACTCAATCAGAATTAAATAGCATTTTCCCCAAACACCAAAATACATTATCTGCTCATTCCTTAAGTATTCATTTTATTCTGCTTGATTTGTTTTTTTTTTTTCCTCTTTCCCAGTTGTAAGTGCTATGAGACCAGAGATCATTCTTAGCTATCTATATAAGTTGCTATCTATATAAGTTGCCCTAATACTTAGGACTATGACTATCACTAATGCTATAAATTCCCTACACTCTGGAATTCCATGAAGAGATTTAACACTGTTGAGTTATTTTCAGACAATTTTTGAACTTACATGATATTTAAAATATGTAATAGAAATTATTTTGTCATACCAACTGATTGTCTCAGTATATTAGTGCTATTTTTTTTAAATGGCTGGGAAAAAGAAACTCATGGCTCACAGTCCAGGAGCCTGGAAAGTAAAGATGACGCCATGGGAGGTTCAGCAACTAGTGGCTGACCCATCTAGTTCTAGGATGGCACCTTGTTTTACCTCCTCTAGAAATGATAAACATGATATAAGGATCAGAAGGAAATGAAACTAATGGTTTTCGCAAAGACTCACGTGAGCCCAGACAATGTGTGTGATTGATTTTGGTGGGGCTAGGCTAGAAGGAACCAGAATTAAGGATATAGATGCTACCTGCTCTAACTAATCTGAATAAGATAAAAGGGGCAGAGAGATGCTCTTAAGATCTCTTGCTGCTTTTGCTCTCTTCTACTGCCAGGCACTGTTGCCTCTCTGTCACCCTGCCTTGGAGCCAGCTGATTATGGACTGAAACTTCTACTAAATGTTTCCTCTTTAAATTTAAGCATCAGATATTTTGTCTCAACAAAGAGAGAAAAGTAACTAAAATAGAACCTCACTCCCTCAAGCCCTTTTACATGGGTCCCCATCCTACCTATGTAGCTCACTCTTTTGTGACTTAATTATTGCCAAAGTCTCCACCTCTAAATACTTTCATACTGGCATCTAGGTTCCAATAGGTGAATTTTCAAAAACACATTTATTTCATAGTAATGATATTTACAAAAGATGTATATTATCTTTGTACCTTGTTAGTACCAAATTCAGGGAAGGACAAAGAGAAAAATTAAAATGCTTCTTGCATGTGAAGGAAATAGTGAAGACTTTATATATGGTTCAGATTAATGCAAAAGACTGTTGGAGCAGGAAGAGATCTTTGGCCCTTAGTCTAATAAGACTTTACAGATAGCAAAGCTTGATCTGGATACTGGACAATTTGATTTCTTAACAATATCAAATGCTACCCCTGAATATAAGGACCTATATGAACCAAGACATGGAAGTAGACATGTCACATGAAATGAAATAGATAAAGTTGTACAAAATTGAGAGAAACTATATTGAGCCAAAGTATAAAACATCCACAGAAGCTAATCTTGTGACCTAATTATTATCTGAAAGTAAAGTTACTATGGAAGTAAATTATGCAAAAATAAGATAAAAAGTGCAGAGAGACTCAAAACTTAAGAGATCATAAAAGTTTAAGTCTCAACAATTCTAATACCTTTATCATATTCCTTCTAGGATAGCTCAACACTCAAAGCAAATTGTCTTCTAGACTAGGAGATGTTCTTACTGTACAAGAGAAATAGCAAATTTTCCCTTTCTAGTCAATGCCTAGATGTGATAAGTAGTCAATACCTTCTGCAGAAGGAAGAAAGAGAAGAAAAAAAAAGGATAAAAAGGATGAAGAGAGGAAAAAACACAGAGGGAAATATAGGATTTTTTGTATCAAGCACTGTTATAAGCATTTCATATTAATCAACTCACCTAATATTCACAACCAAGTAGATTTAGTTATTAAAAATTCATAGAAACAAAAACTGAAAATCAGAGCAATGTCATGGCAAACACAGACAGTAAAAAATAAAACAAGGATTGTATAAGATGACTTCAGACTTTGTACTTACAACCCTGAAAAGGAGGTCATGATTTTCCTCAGCTTTTGGAAAATACATCAAACCATGGCTTCACAATGAGAATCATCATTTTCACTGAGTCACCCAGCTGGAGGCCTAGATTAGTAATCTAAGTTATGATTCTGGACACAAATGACAGCAATAATAAGCTTCATCTTTAAAATAATTATGAATGCAGTAATATACTTCCCTCTGCCTACTCTGAATGAATAGTGAGGGATGACCATAGGTTGGAATGTCAATAGTGCCCTGTATTTATATATCCATATGATTACTAATATTCAAAAAGCTTCCCATCACCATAAAATGATCTCTAAATCCAAATATGCTATCATGGTATGTGACAGCACTGTATACCAAATTAATTGCACCAAAAATAATCATGACACACTTAATCTGCTTAGATTCAAAAGGAGGCAATCCAAAAAAATACTAATCTTCCATATATATATTGACAAAAGACAAGCTTCAATAAGCAGATATAAAGTAATTCTTTTAAAAGAGAGAAAACACACCCAGTTCTTAGCATAAAGCACAAAAAGCTAGAACTTGATAGAATGACACTGCTCACATTTCATGATGGATTAAGACATTTTGTAGAACATTCAAAATGAAATAAATTGAAAGGTGAAAATACAGCTGCAGTGCTCTCTATATAGACTAAATGTATTAAACCAGAATAAGAACTAATTAATTCACATAGAAATCTTTTATAAAAGATTCTTCCTACAAAAAGAAAATTTATACATATCCATATTCTCTGAGAGTAAAAACACAAAATTGAAAATGTATTTAAAATGACTATATCGTGACCTGAATATATTCCAACATAAGAGAATTTAAACATATGTAAAGAAAGTTACAGAAATAAAATTTACTTTGGAAATAAAAATCTTCAAATCTAATAGAATCATGGGATTGATCTGAACAGTCATCTAATATTTAAATTCCCTGATCGATGCAGTGAAGAAGTGATCACATGTTAACTACTGAATACTTCAGAGTCATCAGGAATTCAGAAGTTATTAACCTGCCTGTGTCTTTTTGGGGATAATCTGTTTATGAATCTGGCTGTAATTTTGTCTGGTTGTAACACACATAGCAAACCTCACTGTCTTACATGAAAGCGCTCCAGATAATTTCAAATAGCTAAAATTATCCTTTACTAGCCAAATTTTCTTACTATTTTCACCAATTCCTCAGTGGTATGCTCAGTTTCCTTTCCCTCCTTTCCCCTTTGCTCTACTGAATTTAGTTAGACTAGAATAAGACTCATGAAAATCTGACATTCCCTATAATCAATGTAGCGTTTTAAAGTTATGTAGTCTGAATTTATTAGTCAATTTACATATATATGTACATACATATATGTATATAATATATATATATATATATATATACTAAAACTACCAAGTTCTTTTACTGAAGACACATATCCACACTTCTGCTACAAATGTAATATACTTTGATAATTTTTTAATGAACCTTTGGAACCAATTTATAAGTATGAAAATTAGATCCATTTTCTCATAGTCACATTCATTTTGGAGTAATGTATCTGTTATTCTATCACTATTTTAAACAAAAAAAAAGGGATCTTACTCTATTTAGCTAGCTTATTTGACATATTTTTTCTGGATGATTTCTGGTATTTTTGAAAAACAAATCCACCCTAAAAACATAGAAATCTGCTACTAATGCCAACACAGTATGCCACGTGCCTGGAGACAAATCCAGAAGAAGTAAAGCAGTTTGAATAAAGGCAGTAATGCTTGAATATACACATGAACATAAATATTCAAGGTATAAATATATTTTCTCAAGGCAATTGATATGATTTAGTGTTAGTACATTCTGACTTGTTAAAACTACACAGCATTATTTTGTTGTATATGTTCCCCTGGTAAATAAGTAAAAATGTCTCAATGTCTTCCGAATCCAACTAGTACAACATGAAATTAAACCTCACTTCTTGTTGCTAAATCACAAGAATTTAAGGGTCTGAACTTGACAATTTCCTTCATAGGTCTGGTTGCATTTCACTATGACAATTAATTTGCCTGCACTATTAAAGTCTAAGACTTTTACCAGTAGAGATGCTGGTTTTCATCTCTATTCCGCCAGCTCCTAGAACAGAATCTGAAACACAATAACAATATCTGCTAATATTTTAATATTTGATAAATCAGCATCATAAAAATTGATAATATAGCACAGACCTATTTAATAGGAATGAAGAAAATGTGGAAAAAAAATAGATCATGGCATCCAGATATTATATTAAAATGGGTACTTAAAAGTTTAAGATGTACCCTATTGCCAAACATAGAGTCAAATGAAATATTTCATATTGATATCAACATTAAAATTATAACTATATTTACCAATATAACAATTACCAGTATGATTATTCATACTTTTTCCAACTTCAACAGTTCAAAAAGTCAATCTTCCATGTAAGAAATGTTTATTGTTCATGTCTTAAAACTAAAAAAAGACTTTTGCAGCCCATCCTGGTAGTGTCAGAGTGAGCAAGTCTATTTATAGAAACTAACTTATAAGTAATGAGTTTTACTATTAAATGGTTCATTGCATTTTAAAATAATTAGCATGAACAGAAATATATTTACATAAATTACATTGTTTCTTTCAAGCTATTATTAACTTGAACGTGCACTTCAATAACTTGCTGCAAAGTATAAAAATATGTTCAAGAAAATACATAGAAAAAATCTTAAATTCCTTCCATATTAACTATTTTATACTCTGTTGTCTGAGAAATACTAGCTCATGAATTATTCATATCTGGCCAGCTCTGTTACATCAGGTGTCAGATTAATCAAGGAGGTAAAAAGTGCTGAGTTTTACATGAAGTATTCATTAAACTTGGTGAACTCATTAAAGTATGTTAATTAGGTAATAGACAAAGGAACTTGGTATTTGGTAGAGATTGGGCACTGTTAATACCTTGCTTTGTGCTAATACCTTGGCTGCAGTTTTTTCTCCCTTAATGAGCAGAGGGAAAAGCTGATTATTCCAAAAGCAAAAAAAAAAAAAAAAATCACATGTGTTACGTGTTGGAAAAATTGCCCCAGGTGAAAAAAGTAAACACATACCAAAGGAACCGGCACTCTAACAAAGAGGATATCATTTCAAATCTTCCAAAATTTTCTTTAATACAATATTCTTTCACAAGAAAATATAGGGTTTTGATATTAAAAATATTTCATAGTAATTACCATTTGACCAATACAGCTTTTTATCTCAATTCAGACTTCTCTATATCACAATATACTAATGCCTTTCTTATTTTATCGTTCAGTGGTTTATAACACCAAAATTTTAAAAATCCGAGAACATAAATGCTCACTTGTAGTTAAGAAAAAAATTACAAAAAAAATCATTGTAATAAAGAAACTTCCACTTTAATTAAGTATGGCTTTTCAAAGGCTATATTAGAAGTTTTGATAGAAAGAGTGCATTTAAATGAAGAAAGAGGAAACATACAGACATTCATGGCACACCAGCATGGAAAGTGTATTAAAAAGCTGAGCTCTCTCCACTCTCATGCAGCTACTTCAAAAGTTACTGCTGATATCACACAATTGATTTCTCTGGCTGAGTGTTGTTTGTGAATGTTTCTTGTGCAAAATGGAGTTTATTCTTGAAAATAAAACTGAATGCTTCTTTTTGTCTGTCACAGATCTTAATATTTGGCCCCTTTTAACAATTAACTGGTCTAAAATATCCACACGACAGTAGATAATCAGTACTAATTGAAATCCCAAGAGACCAACATCAATGGGGAAACAAGCATTTGAACGTGCTTTTTGATAAGGCCTCACCCATACAGTATTTACTTTTCCTATTTTCTCTTCTCCCTGTAAAAGTAATTGCCACTTTATGCAGAAACTTAACATAAAATGATTCCAGCAAGATTACAACATGTCACATTTAGTTAGTGATCCAGGACACTCTGGCTGGCTCCATTCAAAATATAATTTCATTCTTGCCTCAGGCCAAGCTAAACTATTAATCTTTCTCAATCATTATAATACATACGGTCTGAAAACCCAAATAAATTTAATATAACAATCTCTTTTTATATGAGAAATCTAAACTATAAATAACCTGAAGAGTGAAATAAAGAAGAGATTGTAGGAAACAGAGTTTGACTTTTAGGAAATGGGGTGGGTCTCTGGAGAAGAGAGATGCAAGGCAGGTATAGAAGTAAAAATGATCAAGATACAAAATGTATACAGACCAACTCAAGAAAGCAAATGTAATTATTGTGTATTGTAAATAATAAAAATAAAGTTTTTAAAGCTGAAGTACATAGTTATTGTTACTGAAGACACATATCCACATCTCTGCTGCAAATGCAAGATGCTTTTCTCCCAAAGGGAAAATGTATCCATTCTTAAAACAATACACTTGCATTTATCAAAATCTGGTGCTAATTTTGGGATGAACCCATCTTTCATAGGATGAGTTCAGTTGTGCTCTTATAATTCTTACAGAAATATATTCCTCAAGTTCTAAATTAATTTATACATTAAATGTCATACTGTATTTTTCTAGTAATATATTTCAAAGTTTAATTATAGGATACTCATTAAAGTAAAATAAAAATCAAGATATTAAGTCCAAATTTTTGGTGCTACTTTTGCTTCTTAGACTATTTCTCAAACCTTCAAAATCTCATACAAAAATATATGTTTACTCAGAAAACCATGTGAACATAAAAATGAAGAATATGTAATTCAAGTGTGTCCATGAAATCAATCATAGAAAAACAAAAATCCCTATTGAAGATAATAAAAAGCCAGTATATCTCATTCCCATATATAGAACCTATCATTATATTGTGTTTTGGATCTCTTATGTCCCCCAAAAGCTGATGTATTGAAGGCGTGGTTCCCAGTGCAGCAGCAGTCAGAGGTAGAGTTTTTGGATTAATCCATTAACTGGCTCATAGTATGATGGTGTCATTAAGAAGTGATGGAAATGTTATGGGACAGACCTAGTTGAAGGAAGTAGGTCACTAGGGCCCCGGCCTGGAAAGATATATTTTGTCCCTGTTCTCTCTCCTGTCCTTCTCCACTCCCTTCTCCATTCTCCACCTTTCTTTCCCTTTGTCCCTCCTGGATGTCAAGAGGTGGACAGCTTTCCTCTGCCATGCTCTTCCATCATAATATCCTGCCTTATTACAGGACAAAAGGCAATGAGACCAGGTGAGTATGGTAAGAAACCATTGAAATTCTGGGTCAAACTAAGTTTTTCCTCTTTTATTAATTTTATTTTTTGTTTGCTTGTTTGTTTTTTAAGACAACGTCTCACTTTATAGTTCAGGCTGGCCCTGAACTCACTATGTAGCCCAGGCTACCTTCGAACTCACAGCAGTCCTCCTGTGCCTGCCTCCCAAGTGCTGGGATTACAGGCATGAGGCACAATGCTTGGACTGTGATATGTGGTACTTAGAATAGAATTCAAGATCTTGCACTTGCCAGGCAGATGCCGAACCACTGAGCTAAATCCTCAGCCAAGTTTTCCTCTTTTAAATTGTTATTGTCCAACAACAGAAAGTTCACAAAGATGTGTTCTTAACAGCCTATTGTGGCACTTTTCATAAGAAGAGCAATATGAGAAAAATCTAAGTGATATAATCTGTCTAACAGTAGATATCATCCTTAAATATACTAGAGGATCTTATTTATGAGAAGCCACTGTACTGGAATGCACAATAGCTCCTGCATGGATCATTATCTCTGGTTACAAATTCTAAAAATGCTTCTCTCCAGCTTATTCACTAGACAGCAAATATTCATTTTACCTTGCATCGATGTTCTACAATTTGCCAATGTTTAAACAGCAATGCTATTTTTATTATTTGTTAAATCAAATGACTTTCATATACTCATTCAATAATGGCTTCATACAAAAAGCTTAATGATTGTATTCTTTGCCTGATATTAACTTTTGTGACATGATCATAGAGCCATCATTTTGCCAAAATGCCACTCATTTTTATTAAGAATGACATTACATGTATGATCAAAAAAGAAGACTCAATGTTAGAATCCAAGGGCTCATTAATTCCAGTTTTTCTATGTCTGATAGACCATATCCATTACTGAAATTATTTCCCAATACACAATATCTATCATAGATTCTAGAACTCCACATCTTCAGATTCTCATACCAGAAAAAAGATATGGTATTTATACATCTGTGACCTATTTATTTCACTTATGAGTGTATCTTCAAGGAATGAAGAAGAGGGTGGGGTAAAAAATGAGATGTAAGAAAAAATATGTTAAAAGAAAGAAAAAGAAAACATATGTATATATGGGATAGGGGTTTTAAGGTGGGTGGGGGAATGGATAAAAATGAGAATTAACCCATGTCATGTACTGGTAAAAATTCCCAATGTTGAGTGTGATCATGATATGTATATAAAAGAATTCAATTTAATAATTCAATTTAAGGGCCGGGGAGTTAGCTCAGTGGTTCCGGTGCCTGTCTTGCAAGCGCAAGGGCCCGGGTTCTATTCCCCGGTAACCACATAACAATACTGGGTGTGGAGACCCACACCCAGCAGCAACCAGTACCACATACCACAGTGCCAGGCGTGGTGGCTCACGCCTGTAACCCCAGCACTCGGGAGGCAGAGGCAGGAGAATTGGGATGTGAGTTTGAGGCTGAGCTCAGGGCCAGCCTGAATCACAAAAGCAAGACCCTGTCTCAAAAAACCTTAAAAAAATAAAAAAATAAAAAAATAATTCAATTTAAAAAATACTTCCTAAGTGAAAGTTAAAATTTCACTACGGCAATACAGCAAATATAACTGAGGAATAATTCTTAAAATCACATTGTTTGTATAAAAAATTTTGGCACTTATAAAATAAGTGTTATAAATATCTATTAGCAAAAGTCATGAAACTATGAAGTACATAAATTCCATGAATTTGCATTAAATATTAAGGTCTCTTATCAAACCAGCTCCTGTTTTTAGTCTTGATTTTTTTTATCTTTATTGGTACATTAAATATATACATCATGATTGCACTCCTTAATGGGGATTTGTACCAGTATAAGACACAACTTAATTCTCATTTTTTCCCATAGCCCTACCCACCCTACCACCCCCCCATATACATAAAATTTGTTTCCTTACTTT
>PVIR01023421.1:0-27077 GCA_004026965.1 Petromus typicus | reverse complement strand
CTTCCTGTGAAGCCCACCACAAATTTCTCACGTTCCAGGCATCACCTTCCCGCTAAGTCCTCCCCAGCCTCAAAAACACCAGGCCTCACATTCCTGTGAAGCCCACCATACTCACAATTCCCAGTCCTCACTTTCCCACTAAGGCTGCCACAGCCTCACAAACCCCAAGCCACGCCTTCCTAGAAACCCCCTTGGTCCCACAAGTCCCCGGGCCTCACCTTCCCGCTAAGCCTGACCCAGCCTCACAAACCCTAGGCCCCATCCTCCTGTGAAGCCCGCCATATGTCTCACAGGACGCAAGCCTCAACCTTCCCGCTAAGCCTGCCCCAGCATCACAAAACCCAAGCCTAAGCTTCCCATGAAGATAGCCATAGGGCTCGCAAGTCCCAGGCCTCACCATCCTACTACATCAGTCCCACCCTCACAAACCCCAGGGCTCACTTTCCTGTACAGCCTGCTATAGGTCTCATAAATCCAAGGCCTCATCTTCCCGGTAAAAGTGCTGCAACCTCACAAACCCCAGTCCTCAGCTTCTTGTGAAGCCCACCAGTAGACTCACAAGTCCCAGGAGTCACCATCCGCTAAGTATGCCACAGCCTCCCAAAGCCCAGGCCTCACCTTCCTGAGGAGCCTGCAAAAGGTCTCACAAGTCCCAGGCCTCACTTTCCCGCTAGGCCTGCCCCAGGCTACAAACCCTACGCCTCAGCTTCATGTGAAGCCTGCCATTTGTCTCACAAGCCCCAGGCCTCAGTATCTCACTAAGCGTACCCCAGGCTCACAAACCCGATGCCACACCTTCCCGTGAACTTCACCATAGGTCTCAACTCTTAGGCCTCACCTTGCCGCTAAGTTGGCACCAGCCTCACAAACTCCAGGCCTCACTTTCCTGTGAAGCCTGAAACAGGTCTCACAAGTCCCAGGCCTTACGTTCCCACTAATCTCGCCCCAGCCTCACCAACTCCGGGCCTCACCGTCCTGTGAAGCACACCATAGGTCTCAAAAGCCCAGGCCTCACGCTTCCGCTAAGCCAGCCCCATCCTCACAAGTCCCAGACTTCACCTTCCCACTCAGCCTGCCCCAGCCTCAAAAGACCCAGGCCTCAACTTCACAGGCCTCACCTTCGCGCTAAGCCTGCCCCAGCCTCACCAACTCCGGGGCTCTCCTTCCTGTGAAGCCATAGGTCTCAAAAGTCCTGTATTGGTCTAAATCCGATGTATGTCTGGGGTCACCAAAGGAAACGAGGCACTCAGGGATGAGATCCCGCAGGGAGAATAGCCTTGGAGGACTGAACCCCCAAGCAGTCTTCCAACAGCTCTTTTATTACGGAGCCAATACAAGGTAACAATGCATAGGGGCAAAAACAAAAGAGGTGGCCGGGGCATTTCCTGAGACAGGCCTTGCATTTCTTCCTGATTCCTAGACCAGTCTTTGTAATACAAAACAAGATGCCTGGGGAACATGCTGTGAACTGGTAATAAGAAAACTCAGGAGATCTGCAAAAGGAGCTCTGTAAAACTTTGTGTAACTGCTAAATGGCTACCTTTTCCCCTACAGTCCCAGGCCACACCTTCCGGCTAAGCTGGCTCCATCCTCACAAACTCCAGGCCTCACCCTCCTGTAAAGCCCACCAAAAGTCTCACAAGTCCCAGGCCTCACCTTCCCACTAAGCCTGCCCCAGCCTCTCAAACCCTAGGCCTCAACTTCCTGTTAAGCCCGCCATATATCTCACAAGTCGCAGACCTACTTTCCACTAAGCCTGCCCCAGCCTGACAAACCCTAGGCCTTACCCTCATGTAAAGCCCGCCATACATCTTGCAAGTCCCAGACCTACTTTCCCACTTAGCCTGCCTGAGCCTCACAAACCCCAGGCCTTACCTTCCAAAAAACTCACCATAGGTCTCACAATTCCCAGGGCTCACTTTCCCACTAAGCCAGCCCCAGCTCACAAACCCCAGCCCTCAGCTTCCTGTGAAGCCTGTGAAGCCCGCCACAGATCTCACAAGTCCCAGGCCTCACCTTCCCTCTAAGCCTGCCGCAGCCTCACAAACCCCGGGCCTCACCTTCCAAAAAGCCCACTATAGGTCCCCCAAGTCCAAGGCCTTACCTTCCCGTTAAACCTGCCCAGCCCCACAAACCCCTGTCCTCATCATCCTGTAAAGGACACCATAGTTCTCACAGGTACCAGGCTTCACCTTCTGACTAAGCCTGCCCCAGCCTCACCAACCCCAGGCCTCACCTTCCTGTGAAGCCCACCATAGGTCTCACAAGTCCCAGGCCTGATGTTCCCGCTAAGCCTCCCGGCCTTAAAAATCCCAGGCCTGGGGCCGGGGAGTTAGCTCAGTGGTTCCGGCGCCTGTCTCGCAAGCGCAAGGACCCAGGTTCGATTCCCCGGTAACCACATAACAATACTGGGTGTGGAGACTCATGCCCAGCAGCAACCAGTACCACATACCACAGTGCTGGGTGTGGTGGCTCACGCCTGTAATCCCAGCACTCGGGAGGCAGAGGCAGGAGGATTGCTGTGATGGGAGTTTGAGGCTGAGCTCAGGGCCACCCTGAACTACAAAGTGAGACCCTGTCTCAAAACAAAAACCTCAAGTGCAGAAGAGTGCAAGAGTGTCCATGAGCTAGTGACCAAGGGCTTAGAGCCCATTGCAGTGTCCTGCACAAGGCCAGCCAAAGGCTGAAAGCCCACAAAAATGTTCTCGATAAGTATTCAGAATCTGCACTGGGAAGCCAAAAGGAGGATTTTGGAAAGTCTGTTCCAGTGGGGTAACTATCCGTGCCAAGAGGCTAATGGGTCTACACTAGAGCCAGGGAGCAAAACTAAAGGTGAACAAACAGAGCTCACCCAAAGGGAACAGCAGCCATCTCCAGGGGCAGTGAGTAGCAAAGCTTCTCTAAGAACAGCTAAGTTTCTATCAGGAAAACCAGCTGCAGCAAGCTTCTCCAGGAAAATCAATAGCGTGCATCTTCCCTTCCTATTCTCCTTTGCACTACTGGCTACAACCTTCAGCTGGGTCTTCCACACCCAGAACCACACTGACTCAGTTCAGCTGGGCTTTCCACTTAACTGACCATTAGTTAATCCACAGTACCTGAAAGCTTCTGCATGCACACACCTGTACTACAATATCCTTAATTTTTACTGTGCTCATCCTTCCTGGATGCCAGAGAATTCCACATCTGAGCCTGCAGAAGCACCTCCACCCAGAGCAGGACCCAGAATCCTCTCAGTTCTCTGCAAGGACTAAGTACCCAGAAAATCCCCAAACACATTGCTACCCCACATATTCAGTGTAACCTTTACAAATACTGCAATATCCACAAGCATAAGTGTGACTGTCCCTAGATCTATGATACTCAGAACTTTCCATAGCCCGCAAGATTTCAGTTCACAGAATCCTCAGTGTACCCCCTTAAACAGGAAGGTACCCTGAAATTTCAGCAGGTTCCTTCATAAGCTAATATATTCAGATTCCTAAGCCATGTCCCAGGACTATGTTACAAAAAAATCCTTGGTGTATTTTCAGTCCTCCTCCCCAAATAGAATACAGTGTTTTGAATCCTCGATGAGACACAACCCCTCCCCCCCAGTATCCAGAATCCTTGGTGTGGCCCATTACTACAGTAAACAGGATCCTCACCCAGTCCCTGCAAATTCATTGTCCAGGGTCTAAGGATGGCCTAACAGTGGTGTTTATAATGTTGTGGCAAAAGGGAAATTGAAAGCACTTGACTTTGAAATTGAAAGCACAAGACTCCGGAGTGAGAATCAGCCAGTTGGGAAATGAGTCCCGCTCAAAGTGACTGACGGTCCTTTACAACTTCTCAGCCAGTTTTATAGATTACAGGCAAGTTACAGTTTGATTTACGATTACAAGCTTCTTACACAGCTGCACTTCGGCTTATCTAAGCTCAGTTAGTTTCCATGGTTACATGCAGTTACTTTTGGGGAACTGCATTTTAACAGATCTGGGAGGAAAGAGGGAGGGAGCAGGTCAGTTGTGATTTGCTACACAAAAGGGGGCAAGTGTGAGGCAACTTCAGCACAACACAAATGTCAGGGGAACTAAGCTCCACAGAGCAAAGAACAGAGAGAGACACACATACCTTATTTACAATCACTTCCACATTCCTCCTCTGAGTGTCCCTCTGGGGAGGGTCTGGCACCTGCCAAGGCATCAGTCAGGGCAGTTAGCTTTCCTGTGACTTTTCACTAGGCTTCTCCTGGCATCCTATCAGGTTCCCCATGACAATAATACACCTAACCTTCAATGAGAAGTCTGAGATCCCTTGGTCCAGGGGAGCAGTCCCTTGATAGGCCTTGGTTCCCGTATTTTGGAAGCATTATAGATAGAATGAAAACACTTGCCACTTTTGTGCTATAGATAAACCGACCCCCCATTTTTTTTAAATTCAGTCTGTTTTTCTATGCTAAACTTAATTTTCAGCCCGTTGTGGTGATGTACATATGTAATCTCAACATATAGAAGGCTAAGCCAGAAGATTTGCTATAAGTTAGAATCCTGCCTGGGCTACATAACTGAGTTCAAAATCACTATGCTCTATGTAGTGAGATCGTGTAAAAAAAAATAACAATCAGTTTTATGTGTTTATGATTCTGTATTTTAAGTCACAGGAAGACATTTCCCTCAATGCTTTTTTTTCTACAAATTTTATTTTTCATTTCTGGATCTCTCAGTGCTTTGATTTTTGGTGGTATATGAAGTCAGTATGACTCTAGTTTTAACTTTTTCCTAGTTTGTATCATATTTTTTCCTTTTTAAAAATTTAAATCTTTATTGGTACATTACATATATGCATCATGATTGCACTCCATAATGGAGTGTATTATATTTTTTCATAGATCAATTTCTAAGAATTTTTTTTTTTTGTGAGAGAGTCTTGCTATTCAGTTCAAGCTCTCCTTGAACACACTATGCAGCCCAGGTGGGCACTGAAATCACAGTGATCCTCCCTCTCAGCCTCTCAAGTGCTAGGATCATAGACATGTCTCACCATGTTCAACTCTAGATTTTTCAGCATTAGTTTATCCATTGGTGCACCACCACCATCATGATCTTTTCATTATAGAGAGTTTATATTGTATGGCTAGGTTGACCACACTGACTTTATATTTCAGGGATTTAATGGCTATATTTATTATGTGATTTTTCTCTTATACACTGTTATGGTTTCAACATCCATATCACAACTCATGTTGAAATTTAATTTCCTTTATGATATATTAAATACTTGATAGAGGAGGAGTCTTTAAGAGGTGGTTAGGTCAGGAATGGAGCAATTCAGACATAGATTAATAGTTTACTGAGTCATCTGTACAGTGGAATTCTTAGGAAAGCCAGTTTGGCCCAGTGTTTGTATGCACCTTTTGCCCTGGGACTCTACAGAGTAAACCCTATCAGAAAGATAATGGTCCCCTCACCAAATGGTGGCCCTTGACCTTGGCAGCCAGAAACCCAGGCTGGAGGTTATTCACTATAAATTACCTAGCGTAAAGTACACAGTTATAGTTACAGAAAATAGCTTAAGTCATGGAGCATATAAATACACTCTTTACCACAAGAAAATAATTAAATCTATTGACTTGCACCCACATCTAAATCATAGTTTCATAATAAAATTTAAATAACTATTATTTCATATGTAAGACCATTTAATGTCGTTTCATAGTTTGTACATGTTAGGAGTGAAGAAGAAAGTATCCTTAAGAGGATTTTAAAAGACAGCTATACCTAAAATGGAAAATGCAGTCACATGATTTTCAGATCCCTGGGAACAGTTATCAAGAATATGATCGTGTAGATGTTCTTAGATAGTTGGAATTGTACATGTACAAAATTAACTTTATAAATGATATTTTTAAAAAGTTACGCCCTGACTAGTACATAACCTACACAGACATTGCAGACATAAATGCTTAATGTTTTGTTATTCTGCATGACATAGTTGCTAACAACTCACAGAAAAATTTGTAATTAGATCAAATTATGATTTTCCATCCCAATCTCACACTTAATTCTGTATTAAAGATGCAGCCAAAATGGCTGAGGATAGAGCAAATAGCTGACCATATTTATAGTAGATAAGAATAGAAACACTTGACATTGCTAGAACTGGATAGTATTGTGATGCATTAAGATCTTGGGCAGCCTGGAGGCCATGCATGAGTTTTGTTTGCTTTATTTTCCTTTGTGAGACAGGGTCTCGCTTTTGTAGTCCAGGCAGGCCTTTGGCTGACTATGTAGCCCAAGCAAGCCTCAGACTCACAGCAACCCTCCTGCCTCTGCCTCCTAAGTGCTAGGATTACTGGTGTGAGCCACCATGCCCAGCACTGTGGTGTGTGGTACTGATTGCTGATGAGTGCGAGTCACCATGCCTGGCATTGTGGTACATGGTTACTGTACTGGGGATCAAACTCACAAGGCAGATGACAGAACCTTTGAGCTAAATCCCCAACTCAATCTTGTTTATTTCTAAATCCTGATACTCCAGCTCTTAGCAAGGTCAACGTTCATACCACCTCCTCTGGGAAGCCTTCTCTCCTCACATAATGTAATTTGTACTCCACATCCATGCCATCCTCTATCCCAATAACATTACCTATTTTATTCAAAATACCTATCTAATGTCAAAGAGTCTTTGGGGGCAGAGGGGGAATTTAATCTCTATTTTTCTTACAGAAAAATAAGGTCAATAGAGTCAGGGAAGGATGTGAACTTTGAATGAGAAGACCTCTAGTATGAACATATCTCCTTGTTATGCCTACCAACAGCTGCACTTCCTTCAGTATGTCCAGCCCTCTTCTTGACAGGGGATACTAAGGGCATCCATAGATGTACCTTACAACTGAAGCAGTCTGTTATAAAATGGGTTCCAGCACTTGGAAGCCCCCCACTCCACCCCACCCCCGGTATTTCAAGGCTGAGCTCTGAAAGATTGATGCTGGTTATCAGCTCTGGATGACTGGAGCAGATACTATTGCCACTTATATACCTCTTAAAATTTTTTCTCAGGGGGGCCGGGGAGTTAGCTCAGTGGTTCCGGCGCCTGTCTTACAAGCGCAAGGACCCGGGTTCGATTCCCCGGTAACCACATAACAATACTGAGTGTGGAGACTCAACCCAGCAGCAACCAGTACCACATACCACAGTGCCGGGCGTGGTGACTCACGCCTGTAATCCCAGCACTCGGGAGGCAGAGGCAGGAGGATTATGATGTGAGTTGGAGGCTGAGCTCGGGGCCAGCCTGAATGACAAAAGCGAGACCCTGTCTCAAAAAACCTAAAAAAAAAAAAAAAAAAAAAATTTTTTTCTCAGATTTCCTGTGTTGGAACCACTGACCAGACTACCCTGGATTGTCCAAAGAGTTGAAATGAGTGTCTGAGACCTTTATGGGAAAATGTGGCCCTTTAGCAAGGGCCACACAAAACATTCATATCACAGTGACATTAAGTGCACTCATGTTTATAGCAGCTAGCTAAATCTGGGAAACAACCAAAATGTCCCTCAGCTGGAGACTGAATAAGGAAGTGGTTCTTTTATAGAATGGAGTATGACTCTACTATAAAAAAAAAAGATAAGATTGAGTCATTTATACTCAAATGAATGTACCTTCAGGATATCATCAGTGAAATAAATAGTTCAGAGATGTGTAAACATTATATCTTTTACTAGTTGCTGGTGCTAGCTAACACAAATTAGTAATGTGTAACTATTCACATTACTAGTTAAAACTAATTAGTATTGAATTACTCACAGGAGCTAGTTATTATGAACCAGTCACTTGTAACTAGTCGCTGGTACTAGTTAACATTACTAGTAACATAACCAGTCATGTATACTAATACTAAACACTTAATAGTGTTTAACTCATTACAGGTACTATTTAAAACTAACTCATAGCATTTAATTAGTTGTGGGTGCCAGTTATTACTGAGTATTGATTGGTTGTGGCTGCTAGCCAATGCAACCAGTAACTAGTAATTGTTAACTGGTTTTATATAACTAGTCTCCATGACCAAGCATTTAAGTAGTCATGAATAATGAGGAACCAGTAATTCTTGATACAAAGTCCTGTGCAAGCAGTTTATTAAGGAATTAAACTTGAAAGCTTGTTTTGTAGTTCAGGCTGGCCAAGAAAGATGTAGCCCAAACTGACCTTGAACTCACAGCCATCCTGTTTCTGCTTCCCAAGTGTTTACCCTTAGGCATATGTAAACAGTAACCAATGACCACTGTGGGGAACTAATTATGGATAACTAGCAGAGAAATTGTAGTTATCAGTGAATAACAGCATTTAACTAGTGCTGGGTCTGAGTTACCCCTAACTAGTAGCATCTTACAATTACTGAGAAATAGTTATACCGAACTTGTAGTGTTTAACTAGTCAAAAAACTACTTTGCCCTGTCCTGTGAGATCAACTCCTGGGATTATTGTGATGTCTGTGGGATATTAAACTACAAGGATTACTGCACTAGAATTATTGGCCTTAAGACTCGTATTTATTTCGATGTAAGGATATCTGCCCTGCCCTATGGAATCTTCCAAACTACAGGGATTACAGTAGGACCGCCCTGTTTTATGCATGCTAGGGTTATGAATGTGAAGGCTTGGTACCAAATAAAAGTGCGGCCAAGCTTGGGGCATTGCCCCTTTTCTGCCTGTGCAGAGTTTGGCCTTGTGCTGCCATTGCTCACAGTAGTAAGAGTCGAGCCCATGCACAAATTTTTTCTCGAGGTTCTGACTTGTTTGTTGGTTGTTAATCCTTTTGCTGTGGCACTCACAGGGGGACTGGAGTTTGCCATGAGGGTTCTGGCTGTGTCCTCTTCCCCTGTCTCCCACACTTTTCTCAGTTATAAAATTACATTGTTTGTTGTGGATAACCTAGACAAAGCAAAATGAACTATGTTGTCATTACCATTTTAGTATTTTTCTCTCCAATCCTTTTCTTTCTTTTTTTTTTTTCTTTGGAGGGGGAAATAGTGTTGCCTTGGTTGTATTTATAAACTGCAACTGGGCTGGATGGCTTTGGAGTCCTTAGGAGATAATGGTTTTCATTTAAAGAAGGGAAGAGGGCAGGTATCTTGTGCTGAGAATTTCATTGCTCCTGGCCCAAATAGGCTGACTTCCAAAAGGCAAATCTTCTCTTGATAATTAAAATCAAAAGCTATTCAGTTGGTTCAACAAGGAAAAATAAGAGCATGTTTTCTTCTAAATGAGAACAAATGTGAACATTCATCTGAGCTCTTTTTACTTTGCTAGGTTTAGTAACTAGTAAACATCTGGATATGTGAAGTGTTTCCAATCCCTGATGATGATTATTATCTGGTTTCTCCCACTTCATCACGAAGCCCAAAAAAGTCTTTTTTGAATTAAGGACCCACAAACCCAATGCAATAAGCAATGATTTATTTAAAAAAAAAAAAAAAAGAAAAAAGAAAAAAAAACAAGATTAATTTTTTAAGACATCATATAGATTAGGTAAAAATACTAGTATTAATATATATGTATATACATAGTGCACATATATATAGATATGTCTATCTATATATGGAGAGATATATAGATGACTGACATACATGCTTCTTAGGACAGAAGAATTAAAACATGTTCCCTCATATCAATTTAAAATTCTATCACAATTTCAAATCACTGCAAGAAAACTTTCTTCCTGCATTTTCTTTTAAGACTTCAAGTATAAGAAGTTATCCAACCAGGATCTAAATGTGGAAACTATCTGCTATGCACCAATGACAACAGACTGCACAAACTGTAAGTCCAGGTCTTCTGAATTCTTACACAGGTTTCCATGACTCTGCAGCTATGTCAACCTTCTTCTACCTGAGATGAGAGGGAATAACAAACTGTGACAGTCTATGAGTTTTCTGTGCATGTTCATGTGGACGTTTCTAAAAAAGCAAACTGGAAACCATCTCACAGCAACAGCACTGGCCATGAAATCACCCTGGAGGAAGGTTCCTTTCTCCCTTTTCCTTGTCAAACAAAAAAATATATATTGCCCACCCCCACCCAAAACAAAAAACTCCAGGTGAAGCACCTCTGGTGATAATCAGCATACAGCAAAGGACAAAGAGGTAGCATTTCCTTGGTGACAGCTCCTGGCTGACTCAGATGATTTCAAACACACCCTCTTCTGCAAAAGGCACTCACATTGTCTATTTATAAATCATACAGGGGGTCTAAGCATGAGTTTCCTATAGATACAAAAGAGAGAAATTGAGGCGCTAGTATAAGAAGAGAATATAAGAAATACACATTGCAAACAAATGTGCACTTTTCTTTCCTTTTTAAAAAGGATAATCAATAACGTAGTTTTAAAATTTTCCATTGAAAAGTTTGGAATGCCAATAAAACTGTCAGTAAAAGGAAATTACTGTAGACGAGAGATGGAGTCCAAAACACTAAGAGGGGGGATGCCAGGTTTCTGATTGGCCAAAATGAAGGATGTGGTCTGCTCCTGACAAGAAAGACCATATACACAGGGAATGTGAAAGGCAGGGAGGTAGAGGGAGGGTGACACCTTGGGAACGGGGTTCAGGAAGGGGTTCCTGGACTCTGGTGGAAGGATGGATAATGCCCCTCAACCTCTGCAGTTGAGGAGGTACTGCTCATGCTGAGGACACCCTCACCGGGACACGACAGAGCTAATGGAATTGTAGGATGTGCCGCTGTTGCAACTTGAGGCATAGGCCTCTTGGCCACTGGCATCAAGGTTGATTTTGAACACAGAGGAGGCCTTAAGTAAAAAGTCAGCAGCGTCCCGGCGACCTAGCTCCCTCAGTTTCGACACGAGGGTGCCCACAGTACTCTCGGGGTAGGAGGTCCATTCCTGCAGCAGAGCATGCACTGGGCTGGGGAGGAAGTCCCCAGGAGCCCCAGTGTTGGTGTTGTACTTTGCCACAAGGTCAGAGAGGCCTAAGTTCATGGCAAGAAGGCACCAGTCCTTTCCCATGGGGTCAGGTGGGTCCAGCAGGCGACTCAGTTTCCTACGGGTCAGGAGGCTCAGGTCTGACGCATGGATGTCCATGCCAAGGCTGGCCTGGGAGTAGACATCGTGACAGCCGAAGCAGGTGATACTGCTGAAGCTCTCTTTGTACCCACCCATAGTGTTGGTCAGGGAGCTCTCCTTCAGGGTCTGTGCACGGAAGAAGTCCCGTGGCTGGTAGACCATGATGGGCTCGTGGTGCTCCCTTAGCTGCTGTGGACTCAGGTAGTGCTTCACCGTCAGCAGCCCGGGTAATGTAGTGGTCATGACATTTTCGATGGTGCTGCACACTGAGTCCAGCAGCAGACAACACTTGATCTTCTCAGTCTCCAGGCCACGTACCTGCACCTCGATGCCCTGACCATGGTTGACATGCAGCACCAACAGCTCAGCTCCACGATTGGTGACCTTGCAGCCGCTCACCCACAAGCGAATGTCAGCATCTCCTTCGGTGCTCTGCTGGTGGATCCAGCGGCACAGGTTCACTTGCACCTTATGAAAGATGCCACATGGGAAGGGGGTGAGATGTTCCACAGGGACAATGCGCACTCCACCATACACCATTGCATCCTCTTCCTCATCAGCCCAAGAGCGCTGCAGGTTGTCAGTCTTGATCAGGGCAGGGACGTCCACCATGGTCCCACTGCTCAAGTCCCGGGCACAGATGTCCATGGCATCCAGGATTTGCAATAGTTCCTCCACATCGCTGTCAGGCACCAGGCGCTGGATGTCTTCCATGGTGTAGCGACCACGGTAGTGGTGCAGGGCCCGAGGTGTATCCACCGAGAGCAGCTTCCCCAGGACATTGGTACAGAGCCAGCGAGGGTCCAGGAGCAGCACATCCTGCACAGTTTCACTCTGCATAATGTTGATCTGCCAGAGGGCACAGAATATAGTCACCAGTAAGAGTGGAATCCATGCCAGGAGTTTCCATCACTCAGAGCACAAGGGGCCTGATCCTAACACGAGAATTTGAGCAGAAGTTCTCAGAAATGGGAACCTTCCATAGGCCCTTCCATGGACTCACTCTTAAAACTCAACACTGATGCTCATATAGCAGCTTGAGAATACGAAAAACTGATTCTGAGGAATAACTACTGTTCAGTGTCAACAAGACCCTCATAAATGAAAACACATAAACACACACACACACACACACACACACACACACACACACAATATAAGCAAAATTAGACGAAAAGGAAGAGACATGGAAAACAAATACAATGAGAGTGTGACTGGATCCTAAATCTCAAAATAAATGTATAAATGAATAAAACTGATAAAAAACAAGTTAGGGGCACAAGCAATAGTCCTCTTGTATGTGGACTATCCCATTAGTCCTGCTTCTATGACAGAGCTGCTGTTTCTGGAATGTGATCATCTACCATACCGAGTTATGTTGGATAATGTTCTCTTTGGGAATACAGGCTAAGGTATTAGGAGGTAGAATGTGAGGTGGTCTGAAAACTAAATTAGTAAATGAACATAAGATAAACAGAGCAGATGTTATGAAATATACATAATCAACTTTGAGGGTAGAATACATGAGAGTTCATGGTGGCACTCCTGGGACTTTCCTAGACTTAAGATTTATCAAAAAACTATGTGTGTGTGTGCATGTGCGTGTGTGTGTATGTATGATATATAACTGTCGAGAGCAATCCTATTTGGGAAAATTAATTGGACAATTGGGACTATGACTGGCCCAAGCTTTCCTTCCTGCAGTCCAGCTATGACAGACCTGAGGACTTGACTCTATCTTAACCTCTGATGGACCCGTTACATTTGTTACTTCTAATGTAGTAAAACTATTGCCCTTTGAGTGACCTGTAACTTTGCTGGCTCCAGACTAATGAATAAAAGCTGTAGCAAACTCAGGTCTTCCATCTTTGCTGCCCAGAGTAGCACATATCAGGCCCAAGCTCAGTTTCTTCTCTAAGTCTCATTGCTGTTTAATTATTAATTATTTCACTGTATGCTGTTGGACTCATGGAAGAGTAGAACTTAACTAAAAAAGCTCTAGTTACATTCCCTTTCCATTGCCTATATATAATTATGTAGACACATACATAATTATGTAAATTTAAACAGTTCTATGGAAAAGACCTGGAAAGATATGGAACCATGATGATAGTTCACCTCAGAAAAGGGACAGAAATCAGACACCAGAGGTGTAACTAGAGGGGACTTCAGTTCTATCTATAGGTCATATTTAGTTCCTTAAAAAAATATAAAGGTTAGAAAAACAATAAAAACCAGAAATCCTTTTGGGGAACAATTTCTTCCTCTGTGCTTCCCCTGTCCTGAGAGGAATCTATGAAAATAACTCGTTCCTTACAGGCAGTTGCTGGCTTCAAAGTCTCTTCTACCATTTTACAGCTTAAACCTTTATGATACCTGCTCTATATGGTTCCATTTGTACTTGAACCTCAGAATGGAAATTCATGAAGGTCACAGAGTATTACTATTTAGTTCCTGGCAGGGCACTTGGTAGGTTCTCATTTGCATTCAGCACTGCTGTCAGCTCAGGGTCATGGAAGACACAGCCTGATCCATGGTCCTGGGTGAGATCCAGGAGATGGAACAGGTTATCATGTGCTGTGTGGGATCCTGGACCAGACAAAGACAGGCACATAAGGGAGAATCATGAATACTGTGTACAGAGCACTTCCCAGAATGCAGCAATAGAAATGGAGCAGGCTGAGGTTAGTCAAAGTGACATGCCACTGAGATTTCCCTTCTCTCTCTTTTAAGTGTTCACTTACTGAAGGCTCAGACTTAAGGAGGATGTGATATCAAATTAAATGAATTCTGCGCTGTGACTGAGGAAGATGGTGGCAAAATAAGAGAACATTATCCAAATAGAAATGAGTTAAACATTTTCTACCCAGCCATGTTGTTATGGTTCATGTTTAGATGTTCCATAACTTCTCATGTAGACAAGGAGGGACTTTCTTCTTCAGAGGTAGTTGAATCTGGAATGTGACTCTAGAGTTAAGGGCCTATGACTACCAAACCTCTACACGTGAGTGATTAGGTTGGCCACACCATAATTCTAGAGTCTAAATAAGATAAAAGGGGGGGAAATGCTGTTAAACTCTCTTCTTGTTACCTTTGCTGTCTTTTTTTTTTTGAGACAGGGTCTTGCTTTGTAGTTCAGGCTGCCCCTGAGCTCAGCCTCAAACTCACATCACAGCAGTCCTCCTGCCTCTGCCTCCTGAGTGCTGGGGTGACAGGCGTGAGCCACCACACCCGGCACTGTGGTGTGTAGTACTGGTTGCTGCTGGGCATGAGTCTCCACATCCAGTATGGTATGTGGCTACCAGGGGTTGAACCTGGGTCCTGCGCTTCCAAGACAGGCGCCAGAACCACTGAGCCAAATCCCCAGCCCTACCTTTTGAGCATGCCATGCTGTTTCTCCTCTGTGATGTCTGTTTGCCACCCCAGGCTCAGAGTCAGTGAATTAAGGACTAAAATCTCTCTGAACTGTATGCCAAATAAATTCCTCTCCTCTAACATTAGGTGCCAGGTACTTTGTCTCAGCAACAAGAGAAAAGCAACCAACACACATCTCCTAAGCTAAGCCCTATTTCACCCATCTCCTGCCTCACTACAACTTGACAGTACTGCTGGAGGAAATCATCAGATTTGCTACTTGTTACCTGGGAATTTAAAAGGCTATTGAAATCACTACTTGTGGTTATTCTGAGTTATTGGCTTCTGGATTCAATACTAGTTTCAAAATATATAACTCATACAAGGATGGCCATGACATATCCCTTGAGCTGACTTCAATTTTCTCCAAACTGCCTCTAGTCCTTAATATTCATAGGGACAGCTCTTGGCCCAGTCTAGCCCACGCTGCCTCCTGATGTTACAGCTTGCAGAATGTGAAGCTGTTCCGTTTTCTGGAGATGGGAACGTGTACCCAAATGCCAGTGCTGAATACATGACCAGAAATAGTCAGTCTTGTTTTCAGTCACTTTGGGCAGCCATCTGCTCCTAAGTGTGTGTTTAGGGTTCAGTACACTATCTATTTGTTTAATGTCTCCTGAATGGTTTGCCTGAGGATATCTCATCGTGCTCTCTCAACTGTGTAGACCAGGAAGCTGGTTTGGAACTGGAACCTCCTGACCACAATGGAATATCAGGTGGGGGGCTGCCACAAAGTACAAGAAAATATCAACTCCCCAAAAGTAAGTGAGAAGATAGTCACAAGGACAGTGACTCTGTGGCCTAACTAACAGGAACTGGAAGACAAAATGAAAAACAGAGAGGTCTAAACAGCAGTGCTAAGTGAAGGAGGAGCAGAACTGCTGGTGTGGGCATGCCCTGCGGCACATCTGGAAACACTGAGGAGGACTAGGTTATGTCTGCTGTGATCCCAGGCTCACTCTGCCTCCAGGCCCCAGACCTGAGGGCAGATCTGAGTCCTTGCTACACCATGCCCTACCACCCGACCCTTGAAGAACTCACCTCCCCTGTGCTGTGGAGCTGCTGAGCAATTCGCCTGAGGTCCTCCTCACTGGCCAAGGGGTTCAGCTGGTCTTGTACATCATAAACAAATTGCTGCAGTGACATTAGCTGGTTGGGCCCATTGAGCTTCCTCCACGATGGTAGCGTTGAAATGATTTTCTCACACAGGTGAGTCATGGGAGGGCAACTCTAGAGCATGAGAGGTGGAAGGTAAGTGAGGAGGCCATCTGGTGGGCACAATGCCATTCATTCATGTGTGCTCCCTGTGACCCACAAGTACGATGCTGCTTGGCTGGTGGCAGTTATTGCTCTGGTGGTGCCTTTAGGTAGAATCTGTTTATGTATCGTTCTGTACAAGCTTTTCAGCTGTCTTGATGAATAGACGGTGAAGCTTCAGTCTCCTGCTTCTAGAACTTCTATAGTTGTAATTCATGTTTTGCTCAATTCTTTCCTCCCTCTTTACTTTCTTTACTTGCTTACCTTCTCCCTCTTTCCTGACTGGGAAGTGACTGTTTACTCTCAAATGAGGATTTTAACAAGTAAATTTAGCATTCGTAAGGATTGTTATTTAACTCTTACTTCCTTAGACTAATTCTTAGTAAACTAGCTGAAATTAGTTTTTAGCCTTTTAAGTTTGTTAAGTAAACTAGCATAGGTATAAGATTCACTTTAACATATCATTGGCAACCACACAAGCCAAGTACTACACTGCATTAATTAGGCATCATTTTCCAATCAAGTTTTATGTCACCTAAATTTCAATCCCTAATCAAAACAATTCTCAGTTTATTTGGAGGGTACTACATGTCTGACCTCAGAGATTGGTAAGGGGTTGTCCCACACCCCAGCTCACAATGTTCAAGGACTCCATGCTACTTGAGGAAGTAGGTTATCATCCAAATATAGGGTGGCTACTTTTTGCTGGTTTGGAGGCTCTTATTCCCAGAGGCCAGCCAGACCACTCCTACCTGCTGAGTGTGCCTCTGTGTGTGTGCATGTGCACACCTGAAGTGGAAAGACCCTATTTTTACACAGGAGGAAAGAGCTTCCTGAGCATTCTGAGTATAGGTGTGGAACCAGAGCCTGGTGTTGGAGGGAACAAGATGTTTAAAGATCCACTAATCAACAAGTGGTGTGGGCCTGACCCTTTGCTAACAGGAGAGAAAGGGTTCTCTTGTGTCTTCCTGCAGGATTCCAAACTACTACTCTGGGTCCCAGTGTGCAAAGTCAGCCAACACAAGCCACGTTACCACCCTCCAAGGTCAACTCCATCGGTGACATGGGGAGCTCTTAAAAAACCCTATGAACGAGCTTACAGCAGGGCTCCCCAAAACACTCCAGTTCCTGGGCCAGTGATGGTGACCCTTCTTGAGTCGCCCATACTGGCAGCAGCAAACACAAGTATGTTCCCTTGTCTTTAACCCCTACAAAGAGCAACTTAACAATGTGTTCCATACAGGTATAAAGTGTTTCTATTTTTTCTGACTGTAATCATAATAGATCTCTTTCAACTGACCTACAAAGAAATTTTTTTACTCATCTTAAGTACAATTACAAGCTTAAAACTATACAAGAGGTATTATAATTCAGTTTGGCCAAATATATCTGAGTGTACTCTTAATTTTATAGATTGTCTTATATGTTTGTTTGTTTGTCTAATCATACAATCTAATTGTTTTCTTTCAGCTCATAATAATTTTATTTAATCTTTAAATTTTTTCCCTAAAATATATGCACCTATAATTAAGTTGACTTTCAGATAAATGTTTTTAAAGGCATACCTTTCTTATTATAGGGTGCTAGCTTATTTAAGTAATGCTCAAATTTATTTTATAAAAGCACTGTGTGTCTTCCCTTAATTGCTACAATTCAAACAAGTTTTATCAGCTACAGATAGTATATTTACTGCCACAGTCTGAGTTTTATAACAAATAGGTAAATATTCTCTCCTTTAAATACATTTTAGAAATCCTCACAGTTGGGGATACTGCTAAGTTAAACTCCCGTTGGTGAACAGAGAAGCAGCTACCCAGAACATAGTTATTCTGGTCTTTGTTCACTAATGGGACCACCAATATTTTCACAACCTTATGGAAAACTCACATCAACAAATATTGCCTCATTGTTATTGCAAATTGGTTGCATTGGTCATCATCAAAGGTTTTACCACTAAAAATGTTATTGTAGGGCCGGGGATTTAGCTCAGTGATTCTGGCACCTGTCTTGCAAGTGCAAGGACCTGGGTTTGGTCCCCGGTGATCATATACAATAGTGGGCGTGGAGACTCAAACCCAGCTGCAATTAATACCACATACCACAGTGCTAGGCGTGGTAGCTCATGCCTATAATCCCAGCATTCAGGAGGCAGAGGCAGGAGGATTGCTGTGATATGAGATTTAGGCTGAGTTCAGGACCAGCCTGAACTACAAAACAGCCTCCCTAGTGCTGGGGTGACAGGCGTGAGCCACCACGCCCGGCACTGTGGTATGTGGTACTGATTGCTGCTGGGCGTGAGTCTCCACACCCAGTATTGTATATAGTTAACCGGAGATCGAACCCGGGTCCTTGCACTTGCAAGACAGGCGCCAGAACCACTGAGCTAAATCCCTGGCCCTGTCAACAGTTTTTTAATGTCTTTGGCACTTCCTCAGTGACTCTAATCAATCTTATGTTATTCTTTGAATAAACTAGGGGCTGTTGGACTGATTTTTCATGGTCCCTTGCCATTTTCCATAGATTATTCCTTTGCTGTTCACTGGCTGTTATCCTGTCCTCTAGTTCTGAGATTCAGTTCTCAGCTTCATTCATCCTACTTCTTAAACTTTTTTTTGTGATTTTTAATCATCTGAAATTCTGCTTGAAGCTGTTTAAAAGGTTCCATTGCTTTTCTTTCTCAGATTCTATCATGCTCCTGATCTCTTCTTTAATCATATCTTTCACTGTGGACAGTATCTCTGTTTTTATCTCAGAGATCAGTTCTGATTTCCATTTTACTAAGTCTGCTTTTGCTACCAGCTCAGAAAGTCCTGGTGATTGAGCTTCACTTTGCCCCGTTTCCCTTTTTCCTGAATTTCCCCTGTGGTGATGATCTTTGTACCTGGGTTTTTCTATTTTTTCTCATTTCTATTCTGAACTGCACCAGCAGACACTACACAACCTTCATAGCACTTTCCCAGACTCTCTCACACAGGAATGGGGGTCTCGGCACTTCTAGTCTGGCCCCAGTGGCAGGAAGGCTGCTGGCCGGTGGCTGAGGTCACTGTGCATCCTCTACAGCTCTTACTGAGATTCACCCACAGGGGAATGAAGGTCCTGTGGGCTTCTGGTCTCATCTTGATGATAGAAAGGTTGCTGGTTGGTGGGAGAAGTCACTGTGCAACCTTTGCAGCATTTACCCAGATTCACCTACTGCAGAATGGAAGTCCAGCAGGCTTATGGGTGGGACTCAATGACAAAGAGGCCTTTTGCATGTGGAAGGAGGCATTCCAAGAACTCTGCAGCACTTACCAGAAACTGCTTGCTGAGGAATGGAAGTTCAGCAGGCCTGTGGGTGGGTCTTGATGACAAAGAGGCCTTTCAAGGGTGGAAAGAGGTACCCTGAGAACTCCACAGTCCTTACTGGGACCCTTCTGCTGGGGAATGGAAGTCTGGCAGGCTTGTGGAAAGGCTTGATGACAAAGAGTCCTTTTGTATGTGGAACGAGGCACCCCAAGAACTCCACAGTGCTTACTGGAACCAGCCTGCTAAGGAATATTAGTTTGGCAGGCTTGTGGACAAGCCTTGATGACAAAGAAGCCTTTTGTGGGTAGAAGGAGGTATCCTGAGAACTCTGCAGCCTTTACTGGGACCTGCCTGCTGAGGAATGGAAGTCTGGCCAAATTTTGACTTTTTATCTGAGTTTTCTCACATTCCACAATAAAGCACTTTAAAATTTCTTTCGCAACGTGTAAAAACAAATTTTATATTTAAACAAACCATGTAAACTGTAAGAATTGCAAGCACTCTGATTTGTTCTACCTCACCTGTACCTCTTGCTATTTCTTGTTTCTGTCCTGTACTGCCTCAAGCAGAATAATATGCTCATGGCATATCCATGTGGTCCCTTGGATCTATATGAACAAGTCCTTGGAAAACCAGACCTAACAGAACAGAACAGAGAAGCCAGACCCCTAGTCACTGATGACAGCAAGGGACCGATCCAGGGTCCCTACAGGTAGACTCACCGAGACAATTTGACTCCGAATTTCTTGGAGGTGACTACGAAGTACCTTGATGTCCTTAGATCCAGAAGCCCCAGCATCAAGCACAAACAACTTATTTGTAATGTGAAGATCATTCCCAAACCTATGGCGAGAGCAAGAGCTACATCAGCCCTGAGTGAGTTTCCTCAGGTCTTTCCATGTCAGACCCAGGGCTCCTTCTGGACCCAGAGCACCTTGCAGAGGTCCTCCTGTCCCTGCTGTTTGGTGGACTCGGTTTGGTCACTAAGTGCACAGGACTACGGACAACAGCACACACTCCCAGTCATACCAGCAGGATCACTAGGCTTTCCACCGAGCGACAAGAACACACTGTACAGACATTGGCTCTTCCTGAGCAGAAAAGGTGAACCTCATGTTTTTCTTACAAGTGAGGTGCTAACAAGTGGAAGGATTAAAGACAGAGAGGCAAGGATAGATATGCCATTTGCCTAAAAATATGTAGCTCACAGAAGACTCAGTTTCACATCAGGAAAAAAGGTGTGTGCCTCAAATTGACAATTTAAGGTTCTAGTTACACAGATTTCACTCTATTTTTGATGAGGAATACTTGATTTAGTTGTGGTTTCTCTTCCAAGGGCTTATGTGTTTGAAATTAAGTTCCAAGTGTGGTGAGATATGCCAAAATGGAACCTGTAAGAGGCAGGCCTGAGAGGATTAAGGCCTTTGGGTGTTACTCTCCAGAGGAACTGATGTAGTTTGCACAAGATTCCAGTTATATCTCACAGAGAGTTGCTACAAAGACAAAGCAGGATCCTTGGGTTTCTTTCGGCTTTGTCTCACTGGTAACTCTATCACAGTGCCTTCAGCCACAATGCGATAGAGCCAAGGAGGTCTTCATCAGAGCTGTGGACGTGCCTCCAAAACTGTGAACTAACGATAACTCTTCCTCTGCAAGTCACTCAGGTTCAGGTAAATAACTGTACTGATGGAAAACAGAAATGTGGTCTCTGAGTAAAAATTTACATATTTTACCTGTGACCCTGTGAATACTTGAATTTTTTAAGTAAAAGAAAAATTTAAAAATACTTGAATTAAATTTACTTTTATGTATTTCATTTGCTTGTGTTTCATTCTATCTCATCCTATCTTGTAAGTTTTATGTTGAAAAACACTGATTAGTGCTATGGTGATAATCAAGAAAAATCTGAAAGCTAAAGCAACCAATAGAAATACCCTTTTGACAGTAGTGCTGGGTGGAAGCAGTGAGAATTGTTTCTCTTCATGTTTATTTAACTGTTATATGTATGCTCACCCTTTGAAAAGATGAGAAACAAAAGGATTAATCATGGAAGAAATGACATTTATTCCTCCATCAAGTCACATGGCTTCCATCTGTATTTTCACACCCACCACCAATATCTAATTCCTTGCACAGAAGGCTCCCCGGGCTACACTTACCTGTTCCTGATCTCTTTCAGTAATGACATATCTTTGTCATATCCAAATTCACCTCCAGCTGGACGAGGGACATTCATGATGTCAGCATGAGTGGCCACCAGGACCACTCGGAGTGGATTCTTCAGCTTACCGCCAAAAGCTAGGGACAGAAAACGAACTGTGAGGAGGAACGCTCCGCTCGCCAGCTGACTGTCCTGCCCAAGTGGGAGGTGCGTTGGCCTCCAATCCAGACTGTCTTTAAGGGATGTACAACCTGCCCATAGACTCAAGAGCCTTATGCAAGCTATCAAGCCCCTTGAAGGCCAGACAAACAGAAGGGGAGCCCATTCTGGGCCATGAGAAGGGACTTAGCAGTGGACCACATCGGACTGAAGTACGTGTAGGCTTCTTAGGGCTTCATACAAACACTCTGCCCTCCATGAAGGGGAAGATCTAACCTCCTACAAAGAGGGTGCTCTTGACAAGACCCAAGAAACCCCTCTTCACGCAGCCACATGGTCCTAAGAGAAACTGCTTGTGACTCATCACATGATGGCAGCGCTCACTTCTGGGAATGTTTCAAAAGAAAATGTGACAAAGGAGAAAGACCAAAATGGCAGCATGCTCAGGAATATTGAACTCAATTTACTATTCTGTGCTATTCTGGGGAACAAATATGTCTACTACATGTTGTATTTTCCCAGGGAAGGCTGCTTCTCTTGTTCTACCAAACATAAGTCCATTTTCCATGTTCTCTCCTTCAGAAATAATGGTGCTTGAAGGATCAACAGAATGGACAGCCCATTCTACTGGTGAATTATGGGTCTTTTCAAAAAAGGACCAGGAGGGCCGGGGATTTAGCTCAGTGGTTCCGGTGCCTGTCTTGCAAGCTCAAGGGCCCAGGTTCGATTCCCTGGTAACCACATATAATACTGGGCATGGAGACTCGCGCCCACCAGCAATCAGTACCACATACCACAGTGCCGGGCGTGGTGGCTCACACCTGTAATCCCAGCACTCGGGAGGCAGAGACAGGAGGATTCTATGATGTGAGTTTGAGGCTGAGCTCAGGGCCAGCCTGAACTACAAAGCGAGACCCGGTCTCAAAAAAAAAAAAAAAAAGACCACGAGCTTTAGAAGAAGGATTCCATTTTGTATTCAGAAAAAAACTCAATTCTAAACTAAGAGAGAAATGAGTAGTTTGCATGAGATATAACTCTCAAGGATTACATTAGAATTAGTCTTTGAGACAGAAATATGCAATCATGGGACAAACGCTACTCGCAGAACACATTGCTCAGTTGAGCTGCTGAGTGGAACCTCCCAGTAAGGAGAAAAATGGAGGCAACAACAGCTCCGAAGCCCAGGCTGCAGGATCTGGTTTTCTGTGGCCCAGCATGAGATGGGAAGCAGCACCAGAACAGAATGAAAAGAACAATCACTGCCTGGAGGCCCAACTCACCTATCGGTTCCTCCACAGGAACTAAAGACTTTAGAAAACTGAGCCAGAAAATCACTTGGTTCAACTGAATTTCATAGGGTTCTTCAAGACTAAAAACAATGACATGGATTGATGTTGGATCATTTACAGCAAAGTAGTCATAGCAGCAGAAGTACACAGGATTTCCAGAGAACTCCCACACACTGAAATCACCAACTCCTAAAGAAAAAGAAAAGATAAATACCTTGAAACATTGCGACCAAACTTCGCACTTTTTGTTAGCACTTTTGAGACTGTGCACAGTGCTGGTGATACTGATGGCTTTTTTGTTTTATGCACAACATTGACTTAAGGATAAACTCACTTGTGTGATAATAAGGTAATCAGTGCTGTAAAACAGAGCTTAAAAAGTCACGGGTGTTTTTTGTATTTTGTTCTTTAAAGACACATGGCTCTTTGAGATCTGAGGCATAATTTTTCCCACCTTTCTTTAGCCCAGATGAATGAACAGAGTATGTGGATGCTGAATCAGGAAGTCTGGAAGTCCAAGATTTTTGTTTGTTTCTTTCTTTCTTTTTTTTTTTTTTTTTTATAAGAAAGGGGGGGCAATGAATTGAAGATGGCTGAAAGAGATAAGGCAAATGTGGAGATCTGCATTTATTTCTCTGTTTTGCCTCTTTGCCACTGTCTTGTATAAAAGATCTGTGCACACTTGTAAATGGTGAGATGGTGATTTGAGGCAAATAACCCCTCTATATTTTTTTGGAGTTAGCTTTATTCATTGATTGATTTTTATTGTTTTTACTGATTTGGTTAGTGGCAAGCAGATAAAAATGAGTTTATGAGCTTAAGTGGCCTGTAATGGTTTTGGAGGCCCAGATTCGACAGAAGTCCCTGTTCCTCCATACCTTGAATCGTAAGAGTCAATTTAAAAGGAATGACTGCTTGTGTATAGCTCAATGCATGGCCAGGGTTGCAGGCACCTTCTAGTACCTTCCAGAAACACCTTCTCACCTAAGAATCTCCTTTTCCTGTGCACAGCAACAGCTGGTTATACACACTTTTGTTGATGTGTTTTTTGTAAAGGTTTTTGGGAGCTGACAAGCTCTCCTGTTTCCTACTATAAAGTGCACTCCAGGAGTCTACTGTCCTCACAACTTAGATCTTCTCTTAGGTCACCTCAGTGGGGAGCTTTTAGCCTCCAGAATGGTACGCTAAATAAACTTCTTTTCTTTAGAAAAAACCCAAAACTTGAGCCAGGGATTTAGCTCAGTGGTTCTGGCGCCTGTATTGCAAGTACAAGGACCTGGGTTCAATTCCCCAGTAACCACATACAATACTGGGCATGGAGACTCACGCCCAGCAGCAACCAGTACCACATGGCACAGTGCCGGGCGTGGTGGCTCACGCCTGTAATCCCAGCACTCGGAAGGCAGAGGCAGGAGGATTGCTGTGATGTGAGTTTGAGGATGAGCTCGGGGCCAGCCTGAACTACAAAGTGAGACCCTGTCGCAAAAAAAAAAAAAAATCAAAGAACCCAAAGCTAGGTACTTCTTCTAACAACAGAACATGGACTAATCTAGCCCCTTGTTACAGAAGCAGGCACCATTTCAGGGACACTGAGCCATGTAGCAGTGCAGGAGTGGTTTCCAGACCGATCAAGCTTCAATTTTCAGCCCTCCGCTGCCTTCCAACAAAGCAGAAATTTTCTAGTATCTTGAGACTGCTGGGGCCCTGCAGACGATGGAATGGTTTTCTGGGGAAGAAACTCTTCCCTGGAAAGAGTTACAGCATCACTGCCTTGGGAATACTTGAGAGGAAAGAGCACATTTCACATTCCGCATGCGCAGAAAGGCTGCCTGTGTCCTCAGTACACTGCTAGCTACGACTTCAGGACTTCAGTTGTTTCAGAAGCTTCTTTTTCTTACTCCATCCCTCAAACTCCTCATGGGTGTGGGTTTATGAGACTTATCAGTCTCAGTAGACTTTACTCACCACTGAAGAAGGACCTACTGTGTCTTGGGTGACTTGCTATGTGATGACACCCTAGTATTCAGCTTTACTTTTTAGAGGTGTTAGCTGGCCACACTTCAGTCCTAGGGTACTCTACCATTTTGCATTGGGTTTTCATCTAGATATCACACATACTGTCTGAGAGGAGCTTTCAGTGAATAACTTAGAGACTTGCTAGGAGGAAGCTGCTGTCTTTTCCTTGGGTTATGTGGCACATACCATTCAAATAGGCATTCTGGATGTCAATGGCCTTGGTGGACTGGTCATCGGTTGAGCAGTGCAGGTGATGGGACGGAGCCACGAACACTTCCAACATCCCTTTGGTGAGGCCAGGCTCGAACATCATGCTGCGGCTCCTCACACTCACATTCTCGCAGCCAGGATAGAGGTTGTTGATGCTCACAGAGACTGTGGGTTACAAGGGAAGGATGTGAGACTTCACACAGCACAGCTTGCATGTTTATTCTCCAAACACATGGAAATCACAGTTTTAGCTTGGAATCTATTTTGTCTGCAAATAAGATAGCCACTCCTGCTTTTTTGCAGTTTCCTGTTGCATGGAGTTTTGTTTTCCATCCCTTTACTTTCAGTCTATGTCTTTATTTCTCAATTAGGTATGTTTCTTGTATGCAGCCGATTGGAGGATCTTGCTTCTTGATCCATTCGGCTAGTCTGTGTCTCTTAATTGGTGCATTGAGTCCACTGACATTAATGGTTATGATTGATATACAGACTTAGTGTTGTCATGTTTTCCTATTTTTGGCTCTTTTACTCTTTACTTTTGCCCTTTTCCCATCAGTTTCTTGTCATTCCTCTGCTAGCGATATAGACAAAAGAATGAAAAGATTCATATCACAGCAACATATGTGCACCCATGTTTATAGCAGCTCAGTTTGTGATAGCCAAATCTGGGAAACAACCAAAATGCCTATCAACTGGAGACTGGATAAAGAAGATATGGTTCTTTTATAGAATGCAGTATTACTCTGTCTTAAAAAATGATAAGATTGAGTCATTCATACTAAAATGGATGTACCTTCAGGACATCACCATAAGTGAATAAATAGGTCACAGACGTGTAAACATCATATTTTTCTCTGGTATAAGAAAACGAAGATGTAAGTGAATTCTATCGTATAAAGTAGATAGTATTAAATAGAAAATATTTGAAAGGAAATAGGGTGTAGGGGTAAATAATGAGGGGGAAAAAGAATGAAAGTAGTAAAAAAAAAAAAAGGAAACAAAGCAAGCTTATGTATATAAGGGGTGAGGGTTGTAGGGTGGGTGGGGGAATGGGAAATAATGAGAATCAAGTCATGTTATATACTGCTGTAAACTCAATGTTGAATGCAATGATGACATGTATATATAATATACCAAGAAAAATTTGAATTAAAAAAACATTGAAATCACAGCAAAACAAAACAAACCTGTTTCTTGCTCAAGACTGCCCCCTGGTGGCAGAAAGTGACCGGCCAGAAACAGAATGTGCTTTGGCGCTTTCTTGAGCCTGCTGTTCTTGTCAAGACAGGAGCCATCTCTCCAGGCCTCCTCCCCTGAGGCCCAATACTTTCCCTCATCCTTCAGGGCTACAGCTCCACAGCCAGAAAGCCTTACTCAGCAAGGCAGAAGGCTGAATGATGTATATGGCAGCCATAAGACAAGCAACCAGAGTCTCAATAATGGTCTCTTATCAGCCTCGGGCATCGCAGGATGTGTGAAGACAGAGTCCTCCGATGCCATGCCCTGCATCCAGAGCACTGGGGATGTCCCCCATGGACTATACCCACCCCTCAGGCTCTGGTCCGGTCATCCAGTAGAGTGCTAAGTGGAAGGTCAGAAGTAGAGACCAAACAGTTCCATGAACAGCAAACAGACCTCATTCCTCAGACAGGACTGCTGTGCAGACAGCATTCACATGACAAAGGCCAAAATTGTAAAAGCAAAAAAAAAATTCCTGTATCTGAGTGATACACCCTCACCCAGGCACTCCTCCCACCGGAGAAGCGAGGCCTAACAAGTGGAGAAGTGGCGGGCCCCAGTGCGCTGGCAGGTACATGCTTCACTGGGCCAATGTGAGGGACGATATTGCTCCCATGGAGACCGAGAACTCTTCTGGAACTGCCAGAACCTGAGCTCCCTGGCTGCATCTCACAGGCTCTTATCACTGTGGCATACTGCAACTTTGAGAATATAATTTCCCATCAACAAATAAGCTGAGAGCCAGGAGTGACCAGTGGTGACCTGCCCAGCCCAGAGCTTGTGGAATGTTCTCTGAGACAGGCTCAGACCCCAGCCCATGGGAGTGCCTCCTGTAGCAGCTCTCTGAACATGCACTACACGAGCCCCACCACCACAGAAGATGGCTCATGTCTGGGGACATAGCTGTTCTCTTTGCCTGCTGCACCTGGTGGACTTCCATTGCATTAGACTTTTGACTTATGAACCCAATTCACTTTTTTTTTTTTTTTTT